>JACBWW010000578.1:0-29558 GCA_020086605.1 Lanius collurio | reverse complement strand
TCCCTTACCAGAAACACAAGAAGAGTTCCTGGAAATATCAACCAAAACACAAAGAGAGTTCCTGGACACATCAACACCTTAAAGGACCCCTGATCTCTGGACCAGAGGACCACAGAAGACAAGATGAATATGAAAAAGACAAAGGATTCTCTCGCCAGAGGCAAGAAAAACAGTATAAAAACCGGACTCAGAACCCTCGAAGGTGTGCACTGCCCACCCGAACTGCTGCTGTTCAGGGCTGTGGATGTGTCACCCAGGGTCAAGAACCTGGGCTTGGCCCTGCCGTTTTAGTGGCTATTCAAAATTGTCAATTTGATCATAAAATAAATTCTGTTTGTTTTTATATTAATAATTTGGCTCACGCAAGTTATTAATTCGATTTAATTGGCAGTTTCATTGATAACATGGAGTGTGGTGCAGAGACACCTGAGGAGTGCTCCAAGTGCTCCAGCTGTGCTGAGCAGGTCCATGGGCTATGAGAGCACTGCACTTCATGGCTGTCCCAGCTGGGGCCAACACAGCTCAAATTCTGTTTATGCTAATTAGCTACTATTTTTATGCCCATGTCCATATTCTTGCCCCAAGGAAGCTCTTAATTATGCTTAACAGTACAGTGTGTACACCCTCCTTGAAAACACTAATGACAGTCCTTCATTAGTCTTTCATACCCATCTTCCCTATAAATTGGGTCATATGGTGCAGTACATAATCTGAGTAACTAGAGTAGGAAATTTGAAGAACACATAATTCTCTTGCAAGTAAAATAAGGTGTTTCAATCTCTTATTTCAAACAATGTATATTTTTCTTATGTTTTATTTTAATAGTTAAAAACATAGTAACATTAAACACCATCACTGAACTGATTTCTTTGCCCTCAGAAAATTGTAAAACTTGGAGAATTTGGCCCCACTTAGAACAATGACAGACTTTTGAAAGCTTGAAATATATTATGGAACGGAATGTCAGCTTTCCTCATTCTTACAGATACATGAAATTTAGGCCCCTTGCTGCAGTGAACTATCTGGTTTTATGGGGTCTGTCCAGATAGTCTGGATTCTTTGGTCTGAATCTGCAAATGCTTTTTCCCATGCTCAACTTTCCTACTGTGTGTGGTCCCACAGTATAGCTCCTCACAGTAGTTAAACTAAACATGAGTGTGATTTTTTGAGTGTGGCTCATGGCCTGAGACTGAATATTCCCATGGAAAAGCAAGTTTTATCTGGGCAAAGTCCTCTCTGAATTACCTTACATACCTATTATTCCCTGTAAAAAAAATGCAAATAAAATTATGTCACATTTTCAAGCTGAAACTATCTGGAGGCTTCCTTATACAATGCCAAGAATCATAAGGCCAAAACTTTAGAATAGGCAATGAGTGTTTCAAATTATTCCCTTATTTTCTCAAGTTGCCTGGGCAAGGATATTTTACATGGCTCATAATTTATTATCTTTCATAATAAGGAATGTTTTGCAGGAATATAGCATTATGGAATATTGCTGAGCATATTATTAAATATAATCACAGTAAATGGGTTTTCTTTTCATGATTGTATGGTCCTTTCTATCTTTGTCCAAGATATTTGGATAACTGGAAGTTTCCTTCTTCATCCATTACAAGCTCTATTTATGTTGTTAAGACCTTAACAAAATGGGTGCTCTGGAAAAAAGCACTGCTTTTCCTTAGTGGAGGGTAACAAGTACTGAGTCAGAGGGACCATGCAGAAATTCCAATGGACCAGGCCATTATATTCATCTCAAATGAGACCAAAATCTACATTTTAAAGAATTATTAGTATCAAGAATACTGTTGGGGTTTTACATAGCACCAATTATAAAACAGTCATTCTTTTTATTTTACCCCTGGAGAGGAAAAAAATCACACAGAATCACATAAAATCAAGTTTAGTTGAGGCAATGGTGGATCCCAAACCTTGCATTGTATAGAGGCCAATTGTGTAGTGAAATAACAGCTGCCAGCTGTGATTTTGAGCCAGAACAACAACTTTTCTCAGCAGTGTGCTAGGAGACCTCTCCAGAGTGGGTGGGATGGTTTACAGGGCTCAAGGGGAATGGGCTCTGTCCCTCCTGTGAGGTGCAGGGCACAGTGAGGGAGGGTGGAAGCACAAAGATGGGGACAAAAATAAGTATTTGTGCCCTGACTTGCCTCAATGTAATCCAGAGAATGTTAATCATCTGCATTGCAGCCATTTTTAGGATTTTTGCCTTCCTCCCACTGCTAGGATGGAGCAGCAGCTTAGGCAAGTGTATCTTAGGTCTGAAAGGAGAGAGGAGCATTGGGGAGGATGAAATAAGGAAACCTTATAAATGTGACTGCTTGGCAAAAGATTCTGGAAATATAAAACCTGTAAGTGAAATAGAAATGAAAGCTGGCTCTGAGATATGAGATACCGAGCTGTGAATTACTGTACAGCCAAAAACAATGGGCTGGCCAGCTGAAGGAGAATCCCTCTGCATTGAACAATGGCTTTAGCAGAGAAGAGGATGCTTCAGCAAACAGAAAGGTCCAAGGGTCAGAGAAACCCTGCCAGCGTGGCAGGGAAGACAAAAGTAGTTTTAGAAAGTAGTTTTTAGGAGTTAAAATGTAACTCAGTATGGTAATGTAGTAGTTGTGATAGGTTGTATGTAAATTCTATAAGGATTTCTGTCTTCTACTGATTGGATGTTGTACCATTGCCATATTCAGTATAGGAAGAGATAGAATATCATGGAACCAGACTTTTAGGTCAGTCACGCTCTCTCTCTCTTACACTCTCTTTCTCTCTCTCTATTACTCTCTTACTCTCTCTTACTCTCCTGCTCTCTCTCTCTCTCTCTCTGGGCCATGCTCTGAGCTGTGGCAGCTCCAGCAGAGCTCCTGCACCCACAACCCTTGCAAATAAACTGCACATTTCAGGAGCTGCCTTGAACTGCAGAAATCACCCCGAACTGAGTCCCACAGCACCCCAATATTTTTTCTACAAGGAGGAAGAGCAGGGGCAGCCATTCAGGCCAGTCACCAACAAAAGTGCTTCCAAAAGTCCCCATGAAATATTGTCTCTCCCAGGCAGCTGTTCAGTCCCTCCTGAGGCGTGTTGGGCACTGCTCCCCTGCCAGCCTGCTGCACTGCACATTCACCCCAGCTGACTCCTCTTTGTCAGACTGTGAATCCTAAAGCATCATTCTCGTTGCTGCACACACAGCTCCCCTCCCCAGGGACTCAGTGCTGCTCTCACAACCCTCCTGCACCCCCAGCACCACCCAGGCCATCGTTCACCTCGATTTATCAAGCACTCAAGTGCCCAGGAATGCACCCTGATCCACTACATGCAAGACCAGCAAAGGTTTGTCTTATGCACATACAAGTGCCAAACCAGAGTAGGTCACTTCTGCAGATGGCAAAGTTAAATTAACTAAACTTGTCACCATTTTGTCTGGAAATTTCTTTTGTCTGCTTGCATGGAAATATTCTCTTTGGTGACATTGTAAGTTCCAGGGATTTAAAGCCAAATGAAAAGAAAATACATCCTGGATGTCCCTGCTCACTGAGAGCAAGTCCCTTGGTACCCCAGCCCAGCCTGACTGTCAGCTGGTACAAGAACAAAACATGCTAAAGAGTGCAAACCCAGAAGGATCCAAGAGGCATCAACTTTGGTTAATCTGGTGGGGTTTTAACAAAATAATGAAAGAGAAACAAATCTTCTGTGTGCCCAAGATGAATATACAAATAAGTTCCATGAGGAATAATTCAAAGGAAGTTTGCAATGATTTTCTCCTGTTTGGATTAGTTGGCACAAATAAAAATATATTTATTCATGGTCTTAAATCCAGGCTAGGACTTAGGGCCTGTTCCACAAGGCTCAATCTGCCATATAACTGGAGTTTAGAGTAAGGCTTCAGCAGATCTCAGAGAATATTTTATTGCTCACCCCTTAGTACTGCAAACTCTGCTCTAAGCAGCCTCTTCTTTTACTGACATAAATGCAGATTGTTTTCCCTCAGACAACTGAAAACAGAAGGCAGTAATTTCTTGGTGAATCAAGCTGAAACTTTCTGAATTATTAAACAGTCCTTTAGCCAAGGTCCAAGACCACCTACGAGTCCAGCAGAAGCTCACAGGAAACACAGAGGAAGGGTGTAGAATTGGAGATCTGGGGTATCCTCTAATTTTTACCTGTATGGTGAAAAAAAGTTACTGGTAATGGTAAAAATGAGTGTCCTGGAAAACATGGACAGCAACAGCTTCTCTTGTTTGGGCTGCAGCTGTTCCCTGCCTTGTGGGGCCAGAGAGGAGCCCTCATTTCTGCCAGAGCCATGAAGGACATGGGGAAACCCATACCAGTCTCACCACACAAGCCAAAGCCTTACCAAAAGATCCCTGTGGTGAATGTCAGGAAGACCAAATTTGGGTCAGGACAGCTCGGTGTCCTGCTTGCTTGCTCCTTACTCAGAAATAATTTGCTCTTTATGTGAGTTATTTGCTCAAATGAGGTTTGTGTGAGCCCTTATCTGACTCAGCCTCCAGGCAACGATGTTTGCCTGGCTGGGTCAAACCATGCAGCCACTGATGGCAATGGGAACACTCCTTGGGGTTTCAAATGGGGACAGAGTTACACACTCTTTAAACTCTCTCACACACTCTTTAAACTCTCCACAAATGAAAAAAAACCCTGCCCATTAATAAAAAATAAAATCAACTAAAATTATAAAGGTTGCAGCAGATATTTTCTTCATTAAATTCTCTTTTTTTTCTCCTGAAGTCTACCCATACAGCTAATTTCATCAATCCTTTTAAGCTAAAAGTCACTGTATTTCCCCATTCAGGTTGAGGACAAATATTGCACTAACTCCTAAGAAAACTACATCAAGAACTTGATGATTTCATATATTAAGCAGATTGATTCATGTTTCCAAATAGTTTCTGGTCAGTTTTCAAGCCCTTTTAGGCTTGTATTTTCCTACAAGTTCACCCTTTTCCTGACTGAATTTTGAGCCACTTGCAGAAAGACAGAAAGAATTCTGTATTTTCCCTGATGCATGAGATATAAATATACTTTAATTTGTAAATGAATGACATATTGTCCAATTTATCCATCATCCTCAAAATCTCCTAGATTAATTTGTTTATAAATGTCTCTTTTTTGCTTTTCTTTCTCCATCTCATTGCTTTTGGGTTCTCCATTGGCCTTCACTTTAACCAGAGATATAAATAGTGACCACCCATTAGAACCCAAGTCCCTAAAGTATTTCTATAGAACAGATAATATAGAAATCTCTCTTTACACTTGGGTTTGTCAGTGATTTTTTCACTCTATGATCAGTCATCACTCCAGGAAGGCAACAAATTTTGTAGCATCAGAATTTAATTCTTTATTCACCCTATGCTCCTCAATAAAGAAGTTCACTTGGAGAAGTAGTTTTATCCAGCTAATACCCAGCTGCTGCTGAGTTAATCAAACAGAAGCAGTAAGGAGTCAAAAACAGAGAACAGAACTGCCACTTACACACTTAGCAGCCAGAGGTGGGCAGGCACCCAACCTTGCTGGAGATAAATAGCTCAAAAATTAGATATTTATCCAGAGTATGTTTCTCTCACTCTGTCTGTAAACAACAACAACAACAAAAAAAAAATCAAGATCAAAACAAACAAATAAAAAAAAAACCACAAACAAGAAAAACCCATAAATTAAAAGGACTGAAAAAACTTCAGAAATGAGATTTTAAAGCAGCATTTTGCAGATCTATTAAAAAAAGAAAAGAAAGCAAGCAGAAAACAAACCTATCCATTACAAATGAGGGGTGCAGCAATGCAAGACACATTTTCATAAGCTTCTGCTTTGCCTCTGCTCACCTTCCAGTCATTTCTACCCAACTCCCAAGAATTTTGTTAGAGGTAAAACAAAGGAAAATGAATTTTCCATAGAAATAGAATTTCTTAGGGAAGTGATTACTCTCTGACCCAAAACACATCACAGAGGGACCTCTCTGTCCATAACATCCAGTTTGACCACGAGCACACTTCTGCAAGACTGGAGGCTTCCTGAAGCCCTGCTGAGACTTGCAGGTTACAGTGCTCAAGAAGCCCAATTCAAACTCAAGAGAGAGCTTTTGCATTCCTTGGTCATCTTATTGATCATCTCCCTCAACTTAGAGCACTCTTTAGTTATTGGTCATTGCTATAAATGAAATGTCAATTTCATCGGATTAATAATTTGCGTGAGCCAAATTATTAATATAAAAACAAATAAAATTTATTTCAATCAAATTGACAATCTTAATAAGCCACTATAAAGGAAAGCAGGGCCAAGCCCAGGTTCTTGACTCTGGGTGACACATACACAGCTCTGACCACCAGCAGTTCAGAGAGGTAAGTGCACACCTTTGAGGTGTTTGAGTCCAGTTTTTATACTGTTTTTCTTGCTCCTGGCTAGGAAATCTTTTGTCCTTTTCACTCCTGATGATCCTCTGGCCCAGTGCTCAGTGGTCCATTTAGATGTTGATTTGTCCAAGGATTCTCTTTGTGCTCTGGTTGATGGTTTCCAGTAACTCATCCCAACGTATGATGATCTTTCCGAGAAATCCTTATATGATTACAATGAGGTGTCTCAGCAATAGGTCCACTCATCAGCAGTGTCCAAGGAGCAGCAGATCCTATCTCTTACTTCTTTCAGATGGAAAAGATTCTTGTTGGGTAAGATGAAATCATAGGAGGTTGATGGGTCTGAGGTCATCTCCCCTGAGCTTGCCTGCACTTCTTATGTTAATTGGTACCTTCCTTGGGCAAGATGTCAGGAGACTTGCCAAGGTGTACTCTGAACACAACTAATTTAAACATATATACAATTTACAAGCTATATTTCACATTTTGGATTCCACATTAATAACTTATTCCATTTATAGCATTTTAATTTCTTATGAATTTTGACCTATCTATAACAGTCATCTCCCTCAACTTATAGCACTCTTCAGAGAAGACATTAAAAGGGCAACACTTCACTCAATGATTGCTACCATCAGTTGCAGCTTAAAGAGTTAACTTCAAATGATGTTGCTGTTACAATGCTGTTGAAAGTGCATTCTTCACAAGAATCCTATTTTTAACTGTCTTCCAAAAAAGCCTGGAATAAGATTTCCAAACACTGAGGTTTCCCCTGAAGCACGGACTAACTTTTAGTCATCTCTGGGTAAAACTAATTCACAGTCTAGTGCAAAATCCATCTGGTCTAATTAGGTGACAGAGTCTGACTCTCCCTGTTTCTCACCCTTTTCTATTCAGTCCTGTGCAAGATGGAACAGAAAACTTAATTCTAGATGTTGGAGCCCAGCAAACTAAAGAGCTGTTAAAGAAATCAAGCAGGCCTCTCAAAGCAGCTGATTTTCCTTCCATCAGACAAAATCCTGCAATGGAGACCCATTAAATGAATGCTTGAGGAAGCCAGTCTGTAGTGCATCCAGCACAATGGCTAAAAGGACACTGTTAAAATTACCTATCCAACCCAAAATATATTTCCTATAATGTGATAGAGTGCTTAAACAAGTATATCTCACTCAAGGGAACTGCTAAAGTATTTTGGTGCAATGTGGACACGTATTTAACAGATTTATACTTCAGATGGAATAACCCTTCAGAGGTTTGCCATGCTTATGGCTTCAAAATCAGGACATAAGGCTACAGACTACCAATAGGTACTTTATTGATGCCTTTTCCAGAGCAGAAGAAAAGCTGGGTAGGACACTGGTATGGACTTTCACAGCCCCTGAATATTCTGTGTACATGTGCCTTTTGTTTTGAAGGGACTGCTGACTTCATTGCATTTCTTATGCAAAGCCAGTAAAGCTGTCACCAAAGCAACTTAGGGTGCTAAAAAGATTATTTGAAAAAGAAATTAAAGTTCTAGTCAAAAAAATTATTTTTTCCTCATTTTTTGCTTTCTGAATGAAATTGTTCAGGTTTAAATTTGATCCTTGTGTCAACAGGACCTCTGGAACATTATTGATTTAAACTAATTTTATAAAATTTTTAAATTACAAGTTCTCTAAGCATCAGTCAGTAATCAATATCTTTGTTAAAATTCCATCCTCTACAAATTATGTGCATATTTTGTCTGAAGAGAGTCCTTGGAAATAGAGATTCCCTGAGCAGGAGCTATCTCAGACTTTCAGGAGCACAAAATTCAGATCCTTTCCTGGCAAACCCCCACTGCAGTCATTCATAAAGAAACTACTCAAAGAATATAATGTCAGGTCAGCTGATCCCTAGTGTCAAACAAATGAAAAAGAAAAGCAGCATCTTAATTAGGAAGGCTCCAAATCATATATAAATTCATAAATCAATGGCAATCACTCAGAAGCTGATAGGGAACCAGACACTTAATCAGTGAATTAAAGTAACATGCTTCATTCAGCTGCCACTCTAAAACAATTTCTGTCACATATGTTGCCCCAACGTTGAGGTTTAAAGTATATTTCATGATGTAGTTTGGAAATCCCAAGGGTATGCATAACTGCAGCATCCTTAGCAATTGCAGATGCCTTTCATATTCACATTAATCATTCTTTCTCCTAACCTTAGCACAATGAAGAGATTCAGCAGTCTTTAAAATGTCCATTTTGCCCACAAAAATATTCATATTCTGGAAAAGTTAAAAACCTGATTTAGAACAGAATTAAAATTTTCTCATGAAGGAATTTCCTAGAAAAAATAAATAAGGAATTAATGTGTTTCTGTTTCCTGGTTGATAAATGTTTTCCACAGCAAATGAAAATGGCAAAGCCTGTTCATATGGAAAGCCAGAGAATTTTGACAGGTTTTTTTTCTCCAAAAAAGTATTGATTTTGAAAATAGCAGAATTATCTTTCAGACAGTCACTTCCACAAAAAATCTCTGCTCAGCCCATTAAGCACAAGAAGTTATCCAGATTCTCCAAAAAGCTGACACATATCACACGAAAAGGTGCCGTGCAGTATTTTGTCTCTATCATTGTGACACAAAATGTGGTGCTATCCCTTTATAGTGGCTAGCAGTGCCTTTGTCTTAGAGGGGAAATACAATGGAAAAGAGAATTCCCAGTAAAACAACTTCAGGAACTACTCATTCCACAAGGCAACATTTCCTAGATGTACTGACATAAAATAGAGCAGAAGGGTGAAACTTCCAATTTCAGCAACGTCAGGACTTTTTCCCCTCACAAAATGCTGACATTTCAGCAAAAATACATATGATTTTGTAGTGTGTTTGCATTTCACTTGAAAAATAAAATGGTTAGGGTGAGTGTTTCCAGACAAGTTCTCTTAAGGAGTGAAAATGGTTGGCAGAAGTTCAGTTCCAAGAGCGTTGCTTGTTGCTTCAGGACACACATCTACCACTACAGAAGCAGACATTCTCCAGAGCTGGGCTCAGAGAGCAGTAAAAGCTCATCACAGGCAAAACAATCTGACTTTGCTCCTAAAGAGAGAAAGCAGAGATTCACCAAGCTATATACCACCTGGAATGGCTTTGCAGGTCAAATGCATTCTGTAAGAGAAGAGTTTATTTTCTTTTTGCTTCCAAGAAGCTCCTTGTTAAAATAAGTCAGTTTGTGGGATTTATGGCACCTATACCCACTGACAGAGCCCACACAAAGCTACTTGTGTGTTGTCAGGCCATTAGATATGCTGCTAGATGAAGGTATGAAGAAGACATCACCTGTGCAATAGATTTCTTCATCTGATGACAGCATTTAATTTTTCCCTATCAGAAGACAGAACGAATACAACAAGGATCTTAGGAAACAACTCTGTGAGATAAGAGATAAGGGAGCTTTTGCCAGCTTAAGCCAGTACAAGGTCCAGTGAGATTTTCCAGCTGGAATTTGCTTTTTCTGCCTCTTACATGTGCACTCACAGCCAATGTGTGAATTTGTCATCAGGCTTTAACAAATTGCTGTTTGTTTTGCAGACTGCCTATGTCATCCCCAGCAGGAGAGAGCAGAGTGGAGAGCGAGAGGTCTTGCAGCTGGAGCAGCAGCCCCCACTGACAGACACGAGCCAACTGCTGGGATTTAGCATGTCCCTGCTCCCCACACAGGCTGAGCCTGCAGCACAAACTTGCATCGGGTCTCTTCCCACTGTTTTGCCATACCTGAGTCTGGTTATTTGAATAGCTTTGTACACTGCTTAATTTCTGTGGTGAGCTTGCCTCTTTCTGCCTTGGAATACCTTAAACCATTTACAAACAGCCTAAATATTCCTTGACTGTGCAGCCCCACTTAAGCCAGTGTCAGTGCCAGCTACTCACCAGAAGCAGAGAAGAGAAATATTGCTCAAACCCCCTTTATGGTGTTAAGTCATTTATTCCCTCTGTCCTGAGGGACAGAGCCCTGACCTGAGCAAAATCAGCCAGAGTAAGAGAACAAGGCTTTGTGTCCCATTGGTTTTGTCACAGAGAGGGGGAAAGGGGATCCCAGGGGTGGAAATGGGATAAACACCCAACCAGCTCAGAGCCTGGGCTGCTGGAACATGGGACAAAGGGCTGTCTCAGAGTCCCATGGCAGGGACCCGGCCAGGGGCCCCACCACAACCCCTGTGCTCTCCAACCCCAGCTTCAGGGGAGAGTCCCCTTTCATGGCCACCGTCACTCAGCTCTAGCAGAGAGCCAGACAGCAGAACCAGAAGTAACCCAAGGCTGCCAAAACTCTCTCAGGTGAAATCCTCCTGCATGTGACAGAATGGTGTCCTGTCCCCACACACATGTAATTAATGCCAATTCCTCATTTCTTTACCAGGCAGCATTAAGAGTTCTGTTACCCATGTCGCAAGGACATTGTCACTCTTTCTGTTTCTCAGTCTACAACAGGAGTTATCCCCATAGAGCAGCAAATGATGATAGATGAGTAACCTAAACCTGGAGACTTTTATGTTTCAAGAATATCACTGGAACAGTTTTCCCTAGTTTCCAGAGCACAGTTGTTGAGGTTTGGGGTTTTGGTTTTGTTTTCAAAAAATACATATATATTTGTCACTTACACCTTTCAAGAGCATCACCACAAAGAACTCTTTTTGCCCTCTCATGTTTGGCATTCATGTGGCAGTAGTCAGTAGCCCTCTCTCCTCCTCTCCCCTCCAGCTCAGTATACATATTTACACAACAATCTTACCCCTTTTTTAGCTGAAGAAAAACTTTATCATGGAGGAGTAGAGCAAAAAGAACTCATAAATAGGCTATTCCTCTCTCCTTTCTTAAATCCCTCTGCCTCTATTTAACTTTGGTGAGCTGTGATGATGTCCTTGACCAGTGTGTAACAGCCAGACCTCAATGCCTCATATGGTCTAAACATTACCAGATTGTGTCTGATGCACCAGGAATTAAGAAGGTGATGCTTTACAATCTCTTTCCCCATCAGAACTGCAGACCAAGCACTTATATGATAAGGCCATTTGTGAAAACACTCTGAAGGCACCCTCCTAAAAAAAATTTATATATATATATATGTGGATTTTTTCTATTGCTGAGTTCACTGGAGAAAAAAAAAATAAAAATTCCACTTCCTGGTACTCCCTATAAGCTGAAATTAGAGGATGACCCACAAGCACAAATATAGCAAATATACTTTTAGCAACTCTATCAATAAACAAGTAGAGAAAGGAATAATGTTCTGCTGCAAAATAAAATGTCTCATACATTGCCTTTGACATTAACCTTTTACCAAACACAATTATGTGGCAGATTGTTGCAATGATTTCTGTAATGATCACAAAAGAAGAGTTCTATCTGTAAAATGAAATTGAAGCCTTGCAAACATCCCTGAGAACAGCCCTCTTGCTCTCAAGGCACCTCTCTGCCTTCTTTCCCCAGTCCTCAGGACAGAGAGGAAGCTTCCCCTCAGGTTTGTGTTGCCAGGCAATGAAGCTGTACCACAGAGATGGGAATTCTGAATCTCAGCTCTCTAACTTCCTGCAAAACACACCTGTAGGCAAGGTCAAAAATGTATTTTGAGAAAATTCTTCATGGCAGTCTTTGTCCTGAAATCTTTGTCCTGAAATCTTTGTCCTGAAATCATACCTGAGCATCCAATATTACGTTCAAGAAAGTACAAGGTGCACAAGTCCCTTTCTGCTGCTGTCCTCGGGCACCTGGCACTCCCTTGAGCTGCTGCAGTAACTGGGCCCAGCTGGGGCAATGCCCTGTGCAGGAGCAGCCTGCACTGCAGGGTGCACAAACCATGATGGAAATCCTGCCCACTTCTCAGTGAATTCACACTGTGGCCACCAGTTTTACTCTCCAGGGGAGAGCCCACTCTAGAGGAAGGGAGAAAGAAGGCATCAGGCTGCCAGACAAGGATCTCATTTTTCTCCTGAGAAGGAACTAACTCCTGGAATTCAAAGAGATGTAACCAAGTCTGGCACATGCCTTTAATGTGGCTGGTTTTTCTCTCTTAATCTCCATCTTTTGGGTTTCTTTTGTCATTGCACACAGTCAGACCTTGTCTCAGGACATGATCAATTCCTGGTCTCCAGACTGGAAGGAGAGAGACAGAATTTGGGTCACTGGCTACTGTTGGCCAGGTCTTCCAACTGAAAGCCAGAAGGCTTTGCCTAGACATAGGACTGAAGGTGAGGGGAATAAAAGGTACACCTGAATCTCTACTATGTGAGCTAAAAGGGTAGGATTCCCCTCAGATGAAAGTTTGCATATTGGCCAGCTACCCTGGCAGCCAGCAGCCTGAATCCCTCTGTATGCAGGAGAGAGAGGAGGGCTTCAAATGAACTTCCTTTAAAGCCAGGGCAACCTTTACCTTGGCCAGGACAGCAAGGATCTGGATGCTCTTGCTCTACCCATCACATTTTTTTCCATCTTGCATTTTACAGATGGTCCAAATGAAGGAGAAAGACTTCTGCTCTTAAGGCTCCTTCCCAAGTTATACAAAATAAATCATGACTTTATGCAAGAAAACAAAGTTATCTCTTCACTGGAAAGAAGAGACAGGGAGCATCAGAGATTCAGAAAAATACAATGTATGGGCTTATGATTCTTGAAATAAAATTAAAATCCAGACAGCCCATTTTGTCTTGGGTCATTTAAAACAGTGCCATTTTTGTTCTCAGCTGTGTACTCTGTCCTGAATTCAGAGCTGTCATGGTTCTTGGTTCTTAAATCTCTGTGAAGCACTGCAAAGATGGAAGCTGTTCTACTTCTCCACCCTCACTGCCTTCAGGTTCATTCTCCTTCCTCATCTATTACTTCTCCTTGGGCTTTTTTTTAACCATTCATCTTTGCTCTCCCCTTCAGCTGCCAGCTCCTCCCCAGTCCCTTCCAGCCCTGTCCCCTGGTCTCTGTTCCCCTCAGCTCTTCATATTTATATCAGTTTTCTTTCCTCTTTCCTGCCTTGTGCCTCATGCATCTCACCTGTGCTTTCTTGGTCCACAACAGCAGTTTTACCTGCTGCATTTGAGCTTTAGCTTACACTGAATTGCATTTCCCATTGTGCTGTTTTCAATGTTATATCTCACAGAATCCAGGACCTCTGCTATCCATACAGGTGTGAACTGTTAAGGCACACTGTTCTTCTGGTGTACCGTGGAAAATAAGCTAAAAAGGCATCATTTTTAACCTATTCATTGAATTCAGATGTTCTGAGTTCACTGACTACTACATGAACCAGACTGGACCCTAAAAGAAAGTACTTCTGGTTGTATATTTTTTGCAGGGAAACTGATTTTCCAAAGAATGGTCATTCCTCACAATCTTTCTGTATCCACACTGAATATTGAAAATACTGAAAAGAGGGAATTTCTGAGATGATAAAGGGAAAAAAAATCTTAACAGATTGTTGTTTAAGACAATTGTTCTTTAATTTCTCTCACCCAGACTCAGCTCTTGTCTGCCTCCTTAAAATGAGACATTTTCATCCTCATACCATATCAGGAGGAGCTTGAACCTATTCAGACAAGCTTTTAGTTGTTGGTTTGCTGTCCCTGCTTGAGTGTTGTGCTGGTTTGGGCTGGGCTAAAGTGAATTTCCCCCACAGAGCTCGTATGAGGCTATGCTTCAGATGTGCTGTGGAGTTTGGAAGGTGTGTTGTGAAGCCTTAAGTTCAGCAAAGACAGCATCCAGCAAATATTGTCCTTTCCCATTCTCATAATAAAAATCTGCATACAACATTCTAGGCATTAGCTGGGACAGGCTATGGTCATTTTTTTAACGACCTACATTTGACCAATATTTTCATTTTGCCAATCCTGCTTCTCCTTATTCAGCAATAAAATACATTCAGCATCTTCATTTAGCAGGAATACATTCTGGAAAATTCTTGTGAAATTTTACAAAACAATTGTCAAAAATTGCCATACCCTCCCTCTATTTTTTTCAAAAAAAAAAAATCACAGGGAAATGATGACATTTCTTTTGCCACAGGGAAATGATGACATTTCTTTATTCACTGCCCTTGATTCATACACTATGGTTCAAATTTTGCACTACTAGACATAAATTCTATTGTGCTAACTTCATTGGATACTAGCAAAGATTTTGGCCAAACAGGTAAGAAATTCTTACAGTTCTGCTCAAACTTAGTTCTGCTGTTAGAGAAAAGACAGGTGCCAGGCTCTTTTTGGGGGTGCTCAGGGACAGGACAAGGAGCAATGTCCACAGAGCAAAAACCTCAGCACGGGGAAGCCCTTCTTTACCTTGAGGGTGGCAGGGCACTGGAAGAGGCTGCCCAGGTAGGAAATGGAGTCTGCACCTCTGCAAACACCCAAACCCACCTGGACAAATTCCTCTGCTCAAGGTGACCCAGCACTGCCAGATGGGTTGGACTGGATGGTCTCCAGAGGTCCCTTCCAACCCTACCAATTCCAGGATTCTCTGAAATGTACTTTTCCTGAAAATGCACATGTGTTATGCTATGCAAAAATAGCCTTGCTTTTTATTCAGTATAGAAGGAGTTAAACCAGGACAAAAATGTACTCTCTGAACCTGAGAAGTATTTTTGGAGACACTGCTTTGGAAAGGCAAAAGCTTGCTTGGTTTTTGTTTAAACTAAAACCAGTATTGTACTGACTGGATTAGGTTTTCTGTGCATTTTCCAACCTGTTGGACCCCTTCCACAAATATAAAAAACACTACAGATTGAAGTGAAGAGAAAGAGAATGTTACTTTTGTGCAGAAATTCCTCCCCAGGGGTTTATAGAGAAGGTCTGTACACATTTTTGTGTAAAGATAGAGAACAAATTTACTACAACAGAGAGGAG
Organism: Lanius collurio; assembly: GCA_020086605.1. Classification (NCBI taxonomy): domain Eukaryota; kingdom Metazoa; phylum Chordata; class Aves; order Passeriformes; family Laniidae; genus Lanius; species Lanius collurio. The sequence goes on along the minus strand of JACBWW010000578.1, from coordinate 14,332 downwards.
CAGTAAAAGAAAATTTATTATCATTTTTATCATTCCTGACAGTATTTCCAGCAGACAGCCCAGGTCCATGAATTCCTCAGAGTTTCCACACCCGAGAAAATTTGGGAACTGAAATACAGTGCTCCTGTCAAAGGAGTCTAAAAGAATGGGCCACCCCCTCTAGTACACACTGTGTTCCTGCACACAAAATCAGGGAAAGAGAGGAGCTGGCAGAGGAAAGCTTTTTCCAGAAGCAAAATAAACTTCTTTTCCTGACAAGTTTAACTGAAAAACTAGTTAATTTAGCATGGTGGGTTGTTTGGTTTGGGGTTTTTTAATTGCTAGTTGCCCCTTTTTTTCAGATTGAAGATTCTTTTCCTATCTGGAACTCTGGATCAGTTTTATTCAGTGTCACTGACATAACAGCTCAATGTGTGAGGACAAGTGATGGGAGATAACAGCAGTTGCACAAAACCCAGAATCCTCTGAGTCAAATACTGTTCCAGAAGCAACAAGCCCAGTGATTCACACTGCTGCCACACAGTATTTCTGCAGTATCTTCACCCTTGAAATAAGCCTGTCCCCCACTCTCTAAGAACTGGAGAAACATATTCTGTACCTGGAATAACTCAGACAAAAAATAGCATTTTTCCATTGCAATTATTACTACTCATCTGATGTGCAGGCATTTCTGATCTATTCCTTGGGGGTGCAGGGGAAAGCCTGTCCAGCTGAGTAGAGCAGCTCACCCCACTGTGCTGTGGTGCAGGGCAGGCCCAAGGGAGGTCAATACAAGATTAAATACAGCCCTATGAGGAAAAAGTATCTTTCTGAAAACTGAACTGTTTCTGTAATATAACAGAAGATGGAGTCCCATTTTCCACTGACTGATCTTACTGACCAAATTCTGCCCTTTGTTTGGAATAGAACATTTGGCTGCTCTCTAACATTAAGCAATATTGTTCCATTTAAGTTTCAGTGCTCCACAACTCCCCAGTGCCCTGGGAATGACAGAGTAGGTTTATTCCAAAGACTTTCCAGAGCCACAGGCAATGAGCAAAGTCACCTGGCACTGTGGTCACCTCACACTGCTACCCTAGAGTAGACACAAAGGGGTCCAAGGGGTTCATTTCCTACATCTTGTCCCAATTACATGGAAAAAAAAGTGCCCACTTTCTGTATTTTATGGTTACATCCTATTTCAACAGCCCACACTTGGTGCTCAGATCCCAAATTCCATCCACAGATGAAAACTGACTTGTCAGGTGAAGCTTTTTTAAAGGTGAGTTATAAAACAAATCAGCCTAAAAGGAAGAATATGCACATAACTAAATACAACTACCTACACTCATAACTAAAACCTGCTAATTCCAGGACTTAGCCAAAACTCCCAAGCAGTTACTTTCAGCTGGCTCAAATAATTTTTTAACATGTCTACTTATAAAGCTTATTAAGGAAAGTTTCATTACTGCATTCTCCAGCTCAGAGGAAACCTGCTGAAGTGAATTGCTTCTGACTTGAATCTTCACCAATATTGCCTATCTTTTGCTGGCCTGTGAATGCAACCATCACATTACATCTGGGTTTCCAAATTCCCTCTGAACTCTGAAATATTTCTAGAATCTCCTAAATCATCAAGAATTAGACAAAGTCTTCTTTTTCAGAAACAAACTCTATTACATTCACTCAATAACACAAGTAAATACACTTAGCAACATGACTGACATTTCTCTTCTGTGCAAAAAAAAAAAGATATTGCTGTCCAGCAAAATTTAAAAATATATATCAGGGAGGCCTGCATTTTACAGTATTTTTATTTCAGCTACCAAACCACTAAGATCACAGATATCTTCTGGATTCATGGCAGTCATCAGCTTCAGGAAGCAATTTACTTTTCTCACAGTGCTGCAAATCCCTCTCCCTGGGGATGAAAGGGAATACAGGCACAGTGCAGCACCTCTCTGCAGTGTAAAACTCACTTGTAACAAACTGGACCCCTCCACTCATTTTCCTACAACTGATAAGCATCCTGCATGAAATTCTGGGGCAACAGAGAGCTCCCCATCCATGAGACAACACTTGGAAATTTTGATGCACGTTTTGTTTCTCCTTTAGAAGATAACCTTTGTTAATAACTACTGTGTCTGTGAAGGAGGAAACAAAATCAAATAAGTAACAATATCTAAATCAAGTATCAAGAAAGTGCATGAGTCAATTGATGAGTTTCTTTTGTGCTTTTCACCGTGATTGCATGCCAATGCATGCACTGATTAAGCACATAATTAATACATGTATTTCATGAGAGCACTTCTAAGGTCTAAAGCAAAGTTTAAAAACCAAATTCAGGCAAGAGAGAAAACTGCCAAATTAAAAGGATTTTTACAGGCAATTCATGCAAGGAAGGAAACAAATCCCCCCTATGACTTGATGAAAACATTCAAGGAGAATCCTCATTCTTCTAACTAATTGCCATTTTTGTCAGAAACGTAAGCAATTGTCATAGCACATCATAAATTACTGATAACATATCACCAGTGAACATTTGTAAGTGAGATAAATGCAAAAAGTATTTATCCTGCTTCCAGACCAATTAACACTGCCACCCTCCACCACCCAAGTTTGCTGATATTTGAGTTATTGACAATTTGAAGCTGCTTGTCTTTAAGCAATCCTGGCTATTGGGGGGTATCATTATCCCAGCTGCACTGCAGAACTCCAAACCCAAGTCAGTTATGAAATTTTCCCCCAGGTCCCTCAAAAAGGGCCCTTGACTTCTCAAGTGCTCCAGCAGCCAGGGCCCACAGTTGCTCTGTGGAAAGACATGACTCATGCCCAATTCAGTCATTTAAAATTCTCTCCAGCTCAATAACTTCTGGCAGCCATTTCTGGGTGTCAGAAGCACAGGCTGTTATATCTGGATGTTCTTTCTGGCTTGTTAAGCAGAGAAGCTGGATTATCATTACATTCCCATCAATCAGGTGCTGTTCACCAAATATTACAGATGACCCAAGAAAAAACACCTTAAAGCAACACACTGTCTTTACTGCTGCAATGGTTGACCATTCAGTCATTACAAAATAATTTATTGGAAATTAAGGAGTTCTAAGGCACAACTTCAGTAATTGCCCATAGCACAAAGTTTCTGATCTGTTCTAACCCAGGGTGACCCAAATCAGTCCTTGAACTTGTATTCCCAAGAACTGCCCCTTCTCTGGCAAACTCAGGCCACCCATTGACTGGCTTTGCCTGAGACTGCTTTTTGGAAAGGTAAATCTGTGTCTTCCACCAACCACTCTGCTTCTCACAGCTGCCTTAATGTGCCCATTACGGCTCCTTCATTAGGAGCTGCCAGAGCTGACCAGTTCCCACTAAAATAATATTCCCATTCTGTTCACAACACAGGTGGAACCAATTCAAAACCAAGCTACAATCCTATCATCTACTGCAGCAAATGCTGTAATTCACCACTGTCTTCTAGATAGAGAAAAATAGTAAGATAGCACTATCCAAATGGCAGGGCTTTAAATTTTCACAGTGTTATAGATAGTCAAAATTCATAAGGAATCAAAATTGTATAGCAGAATAAGTTATTAATGTGAAATATGGAATGTGAAATATAGCAAATTGTAATTTGTATATATGTTCAAATATGTTATGTTCAAAATACACCTTGGCAAGTTTCCTGGCACCTTGCTCAAGGAAGGTACAAATTAACATAAGAAGTGAAGGCAAGCCCAGAAGAAATGACCTCAGACCCATCAACCTACTATGAGTTCATCCTACCCAGCTAGAGAATCCTTTCCATCTGAAAGGAGTAAGAGATAGGATCTGTTACTCCCTGGACACTGCTGATGAGTGGACCTATTGCTTAAGACTCTTCATTTGAATCATATAAGGATTTCTTGGAAAAATCATCATCTGAACAGATCCTTTACCAGAAACGCTGAGATGAGTTACTGGAAACCATCAACCAGAGCACAAAGAGAATCCTTGGACACATCAACATCTAAATGGACCCCTGATCACTGGACCAGAGGATCATCAGAAGTGAAAAGAACAAAAGATTCCCTAGCCAGGAGCAAGAAAAACAGTATAAAATCTGGACTCAAACACCTCAAAGGTGTGCGCTTACCTCTCTGAACTGCTGGTGGTCAGAGCTGTGTATGTGTCACCCAGAGTCAAGAACCTGGGCTTGGCCCTGTTTTCCTCTATAGTGGCTTATTAAGATTGTCAATTTGATTAAAATAAATTCTGTTTGTTTTTATATTAATAATTTGGCTCACACAAATTATTAATTTGATTTAATTGACATTTCATTTATAACAACAGCCTTCTAGGCTGCATGACATGCACAGTGTGTCCTGAAGTGCCTCCTCAGATCCACAGGCTGGGAATGTTTGGAGGGTGGTTTGTATTTACTGATAAAAACATTACTAAGGCTGGGGAAAAAAAAATATACAAAATGCAATTTTATTGTTCTGTTTTTCAATGCCTCTGCTCATCAGTCTACCAAAAATTTTGATTTCCCAGGCAAATGTCAAGCTCAAGACAACCTCCCATATTCAAAGACAAGATATCCTTTTAGGCTTTTCTGCAACACCTGCAGATTTCTACATTAACAATTATGTATTGGATACATCAGAAAGGACATTGAGGGGTTCTGTCCTCTTCAAATACTTTTTTTGCAAAAATTACTGTGTACTGTAAGTACTTAGGATGCTCCCAAATCCCTGCACAAGGGGCAGAACTCATCTCACCTGCAGCCACATTTACAGAGCTATCTGAACAGGATTTTGACAATTTGTCAGATACCCTTTGTTTAGAACTATTTATGTAAGGCAATATTTGAAAATGGCTATTTAAAGTGAGTGCAGAACTTACAGAAAATGAGAAAAACTTTTTCAAGCTTTCCATTCTGCTCTCTCAGTACTTTTTGTCTTTGATTCATCATAGCTACCTTTAGCCATCTAGAAATTTAATGCTTCACCTAAGATAAGGACCTTTTCTCATTTTGGACAACAAAAATATGTAGTTACTCTGCCTTAGGCCTACAATTCAATTTCAGATTTTTTACTCTTCCTGAGACAATAAAACCAGAGGGTATTTCCAGTGAATTGTAAAGCACCTGTGATTCAAAATTCCAATAAAATTAGACATGAGATAGAACTCACCTTCATTCCTTGGTAATGGGAATCAGGTATTTAAAGGTCAGTGATGCCTTAAAAATATTCCCTTTTTGTTTACCATAGCATTGACATTACATCATTAAAATTGTGTTGTTCAAAGACAAGTTTTTGTAGATAAAATGCATTCTCTGCAAAGGTACAGTTCAGAGGTACCCAGGATTGTGCTTCCCCACTGACCTGGCTCTGGGTAACCCTCAGCAACTCTTGGCAGCAACACCACCCTCCAAGTCCTGCAGCTGAGTGCAATTTTATCCATTTAAACCACAACAAAGCTTCTTACCCAGGCAAAGTCCCTGAGATGCCCTCAGAGCATCTGCATGGCACCAACAACCCTGCCCTTCAGGGCAGAAATGGGCAATCAATAACTCCCTCTGAACAGGTTTTCCATGATGTACTGGCTTTCCCTCGGATTGTTCTTACAGAAATGCTGCTGATTGGTCTGGTACCACTCACATTACTCTGGGCAGTTCTCCTTGGTATTAGACAGGCATTAAGACTGCCTATAATGAGTGCATTGCTAATTAGGAAACTCTAGTCTGTGGGCTGATTTCAATTTCTATTGATTTGGATTTTAATTTTCCTCCTATTAGGAGAACTTTAGGTAGGCAGTTTGTGCACAGGTGTGTTACAAAAGTCAGGGCAGGAGACTCAGTAGTGGGTGTTTGTTGTTCTATCTGCACTTTCTCAAGGATGAGCTCGGAGGGATTGTTTGGAGGAAGGTTAATGAATTTACACCAAGGTTTACAACAGCTGCCAGCACAGGGGGAGCAACGTGCCCGAGGTGAGGAGAGGTTCTCAGAGCAGCAGGAAAGCACATGCTGAGAATTCTGCTTTTTTGACAGGTCAAGTAAAGTGCAATTTATGAGATCAATAAACAGACCTGCCATTATTATGGATTAACCAGACTTTCCTTCATCCAGAGGCTTCTGCATTACTGCAGAAAGTGTATATTATTCTGGGACTTACTGAAACAGACATTTTTAGTTGGAATATGCATGGAAAGAGGAGAAAAAGGGAGACAGAATAATCACAAATTCAGTTTTTCTTACCCACTGTTTAAACAAAATATTCCTATCCATAAGTGTCAATACAAAAGTTCATGTTTTTTCCAATACTAAACTCATTAATCACACAAAGGTCCTAATGTGATCAATCCACAGGAAAAGAAAAATTAAAAATGGAAGATTTGGTTTCTTCATCCTTATAGAAATTTTCCTTGCAAACTCTCCCTTAATTTGTCTCCCATCTAATGCACACATCAGCCTGTTCAGCTCCTCACTAAATTAACAAAACAACTTCATTTTTTGTGGTGCTGTGCCCTCCTGCAGGTCTGTTCTCTCTTTGGGAGCAGCAAACGTGCCCTGTCAGAGATGAAATCATGTTCTTGGCAAGGTTAGTACGTGGTGGGACTGAAATGATGGGTCTGGAGCAAGAGCAGAGCTGAGCAGCCAAGTGATGAACACCCAGTGAATTCCATGGTTATATGGGAGCCCATGAAGCAGAGCTGAGCAGCCAAGTGATGAACACCCAGTAAATTCCATGGTTATATGGGAGCCCATGAAGCAGAGCTGAGCAGCCAAGTGATGAACACCCAGTAAACTCCATGGTTATATGGGAGCCCATGAAGGTCACAAGAGGAGAGATGTTATCTCTGCTGAGAAGGAGCACACAGGGACACTGAAACCACTGAGCCCTGAAATTATGGACTTGCAAGAACAGCTCTTCTTCAGCTCTGTATTTGTGAGACACTGAGAATTACACAGCTGCAGCCCTCATTTAGGTTTCTTAAAGCTAAGATCTAATATCAATAATAATCTTATTCCTTCATTTTTTTCAAAACCTATTGCCATATGAAAAAATAATGCTTGAACCAAGCAAAACAATTTAGATTTGGAGCATAGATATTATCAGCAGAAAAAGAATAAAACAAAAATGACAGCACTTGCATCAGACCAGAAAGCAACCTCATTTCTTATAAGTCTGTTGCTAGGTAGGATGAGACATGAACCTCATTGAGAGCATTTCATTTAAAATGGGACAGTGGGATAGATTTTCTTGTGCAGATTTTGGCTGAAGTAAAAAAGCCTTCGGAAAAAAAACCCAAACCAAACCTCACCTGCAAACATTTAAACCATATCTTTTATAAATATTTATTTAAATATACATATATTTAATTTCAAGACTCTTGTTAATGCGTATTTATGAGGAAAGTCCTACTACCTGAAAAGTAAGAGAAAGAGAAAAAATAAGTAAATGTGAGTAAATAATTTTATAGCTATTTTAAGTAGCTATTCTGTGCTGCTGAAATGCTAATTATTTCTTTAGGGAAAATGAAAAGCAGTAATTTATTTAATAAACTACATTTCAGTTTCAAAAAAGTGAGGATCACACAACCATCTGGCTTCTCTTATTCAGGTATACTATTCATTCACTTTTATCTAAATTTATCCAAGATATCAGATGCCACCACAACCTGAGTATAATGACAAGGATGTGAATATTCTTCTGTGTTTGCACACTTTCATAAATGTCAATACAACTGTTGGGGCCATCTTGTCACCCACGTGGTCCTTTATTTTTGCTCCTTCTCCACGAGGAATTAGGCAGACCAAACACCAAGAAAACAAAATGTGCACACTGAAAAGTGCCACGGTTTTCAGATGTGGTATTTCTTTGCCATTTTTACCATGGTGGCCCATGGGCTACTCCAGGCATCCCAAGATGCAGGGAGGAGACTCCCAAGCTTGCAGCCAAGTGTTGTACATTTATCCATCTGGCACTCCTTGCCCCAAGGCTCTCCCCTTCAAACACTCACATCCCACACCTGCAGTTCTGCCTTGTCTGGTGCAATATTCACAGCACCTGTTTTCCCCACAGAAAGCTTCCATTCTTCACACTTCAGTGCTCCACATTCTATTCTTTAGCTCTCCATCACAACCCTAGATTTTCCCCTCTAAAGACTCATTCCCATCCATAAAATCCCAATTTTCATCACCTAGATTGGATAAATTTTGGACAAGAGTGAACATACAGAATAGAGGACACTCACAAGTGTTTCTGTCCCCACATCAGGTACTGTCCATTACAGTTCAGACAGCCCTCCAATGCTGGAGGGGGGGATGGAAGCTTTGGGACATCTTTAATCTTATCTCAAAGTAGTGTTGGTACAGAGACAAATTTGAGTGTAAGCTGGCCCCCAGCCATCAGTCCCAGTGGCTACCACTTGTTGTGGTGATATAAAAGCAATTTCCTAGGTTGGACTGGATGCTATTAAAGGTCATTTCCAGCTCAGTTCAGTCTGTGGGATTCACTGTCTGTGGTGAATGCTTTCCAAAACCTGGTTTGCAGGTGCAGTGTTGGCATTGCCACTTCCCCTTCCTGCAGCCCAAGTTCTGATTTGTGTCACACCACATGGCAAATCCCAAAATGCATTCAGAACAAATGCACACTTATACAGATATTTAAATTACCCCTTTTTTTCAGCACACAATCTACTGTGGTAATGCAGAGCTCAGCAGGGCAACAAAGATCTTGCTAAGTTTTAGAATAAAGTAAAAACAAATAATTCCCAGAGTTTGTTACAAAATCCATACTAAAAGCTACAGCTGCAGATTAAATTTCATAAATTTAGATAGCTAAAGAAGGACTGCTTTTATTGATCTGCTTTTATGTACTCCTGGAAGCTGGTATAGATGCAGTTTCCCATCTCAGGGAGCTGGTTTCCCCTGATTATTCCACTCTACAGCTTTGGATATTATATAGTATATTGGAGATTACACATATATTAGTCTGCTTCTAATATACATCCTGCCATGTAGGAGATTAAAGAAAAGGTGGAGCTCCTTACCAGCAGAGCTTTCCTTCAGGCTTCACCTTTTTTAGGCACCTGAAATCCATATATTGGTCTGAAGTTACTGACTAGGATCCCTCAATACCAAAATAAGCATCTTTGGATTGGGATTCACCCATCTGAAATTAGGGAACCAAAGCAGGTCATCTGAACTACCTTCCATTCATTATAGAGGAGCCTAAAAAATATATTGTGAACTTTTGGAAAGCAAAATTAAGATGAAATTAATTGTGGCTCTTATTATGTAATGTTTGTCTTTGGCAATAGGAAAATAAGCATAAGATTAAAGAAGCAAAATCCCTTCATCTTCCACAGATGTATAGATTTCCTGGGCTAAAATGGGCTGCCAAAAATTACAGAAGTATTTATCCCTTTTATCAACACAGTCCTTGGCAATGACCACGTATCCAGTCTGCATGCATTCATTAACATAGTCCCTTTATTATTATAATTGATTCTTAATTGTAACAGTTTTTCCTGCAGCTCTAAGGATTCAAAAAGTCCCTCTATCTTGTCAGAAACATAAAACACTTTTTCTGTTCTTACAAATTTTCAGTGGCCGGATTTGTGTGCTGCACCTTCTTACAGCAAACAAATAAACATAATCTTTTAGTAATCCACCTTAAAACCTAAACCTTTCCATGGTGCTTCCTTGGAGGGGCTGAGTGCTCAGAGCCCTACTCAGAGCAGCCATTCTGTTGAAGGTCCCCATCACCTCCCTGTCTTTCTCAACTTAAAAAACCTGCTCATTGAATTATTCAGATTTCCATTCAGATCCATCCTCTGTACTTACAACATTATTGTATAATTAGAAAATGATTTTGCAACAGGCTGTGAGTAGAAAAATCAATAGACCTTGGTAATGAGATCTGGCCTACATGTTCCTAATCAATTATTTAAAAAACAGAAGGTATATTATAGGAGGTGCTTCACACATCACTGATCTTGCAAGTGGATGTTCTGTATTCTTATTTTACTAATCAGGTCTTGTGAGGAAGGCTGAACTCTGTTTAAACCATCATTCATCTCCATTTCACATCCTGCCAAGTCCCTAAGCAAGGCCAGGAGGGCACAAAGCTTTTGGGAAATAATAAACTATTCCTCCCTCAGAACGTTGATGGTATTATCTCCACTGCTAGAGCATGTGTTCTACCTCATTAATCATGAGCATTAAAATGCTATAAACCCTGTTGAATCTTAAAGAAAAAATATTTAGCTTATTTTGGCCTTCTCTTTTTGACAAGCTCTGCTCTGCCTACTGTAATGGCAGAACTGTTTTCCCTTCATGTCCTAATAATTTACTATACCTATGCATAATTCAGTAATCTATACAAAGTAATTTTTTGTTCTTCTTTTGATCAGATTATTTCACTTTTAGAGAAAAAAAATCCACTGAAATGCAGATAAGACAGCTTCTCTGTGATAGCAATTTTTTTATTTTTGCTTTGTTAAGTCTTTTAATACCCAAGCAGAACACCTGGGGTACCAACCTGCCATTCAGACCTTGACCTGTGCTGAGGGCATTACAGCTGCTCTGCCTCCCCAGACTGAGAGCAGAAGGAAATTCTGAAAGTTCAACTCAAATTCATTTTTGGCTCCTCTTTATTCTGGTGTCACCTCCAACAAAGTAAAAGTTTTATTATTGATTTCTGCAACACACAAGATAATTCATCTTCTTCTCTCAAAATAATAGGCAGGAATTTACAAGACTGTACTCAAGAATGCAGGTAATTACCATAATGAATATAAAAACAGGTTTTTTAACAATTCAGCATTTTTTGTCTCAAATTCTCTGAATTAAAACATTTTTAGTCCCATTTCTACTGTACAAGCCTTCTGATATAACAAGTCAGACCTGAGAAAGAGGTAACAGAGAGCATGGCAGATCTCTGAATAGGTAGTGATGTTCATTCAGATGCACAATGTGATTTATAAAGTTCTTAATATGCTCAATTTGAAGCTCTTACTTTTCATCAGCACAATGTCACGTATTTTTAAAGCTTCTTTAGAAGGCCACTGGTAGGGATTTTTAAATGCCTTGAAATGTCTATTAATCTAAGATATAAACCAATGTCTAGAAGTATTTGATTATTTAACTGGAAACTATAACTACTGTAAGAGTCATGTTGTCAGTGGTCACCTCACACTTGCATGAAAAAGGGGAACAGCTGGAGAATGAAACTCTGCCTTTTGTCTTTTCTTAAACCACATTTCTCCACATCTGTTCTGATGGGAATGATTTGGCTATAAAGGCACACCAACAAAAGCATAAAAGGTACAGAATTATTTGCAATTAATGGCAGCCATAGGAAATGCCATGAAAGAGGGTGCAAGGTCAGCCTTGAAAATCAGAGTCTAAGACTGTAACTCTTCAAACAATTGTGAAATCACATTATTAATTATGCATGTTTTGAGGTGGTTTAATGGCAATTGCTTTGTATTTGTATTCTGTGTTTTCAAATATCCATGACTTGGATTTGGACGAGCCTTTTAATTTTTTTCCACAAGAGATGGTCTAGAAACTAGCTTTGGTAACAATGTCTGCAATTCAGCATCTGCTGTGAAGGTTTATTACTGAGGAAACCAGCAAAAAAAAAACCCCAAATGAATTGGCAATCTCACCTAAAAAAAAAAGCTGTTCTCCCAGTGACAAAAGCTGATACCACAAAAAAATAAACATTTTGTTCAGGACTATCATTTTTACAGTCATTCTCACATGCTCTGACTTCTAGGGCTAACTCTTATTTCATTTAAATCAAGTCTGTTCTTGCTTTGACTCAAATCAACAGCTGACATCATTAACTTTATGATTGTCAGTGCAGGTATCACAGCTTGTCCAGTTCACAGCAGCTCTCATGCCAATAGCAACAGCTGATTAAAAACTTAGAGGTCATCTTCCTTGTGCTCTTATCTTTCATTTTGATTAAGTAATTAGGAATTGTATGTAGTCAGTGGTTGAACCAACCAGTGCTAAGTTCCTAAAGCAATTAAAGAGGTTCAGGAGAGGCTAAGTATTTTTTTTTTTTGATACATACAATTATGTTTCTGAAAATCAATCTAACCTTGGGAGTTGGGTAGGAGGGACAATTGAGGCAGAGTTAAATATGTATTTATTTACCATCTGACACATTAGACACAAGCACAGTAATATATAAGGCCCACTGCATCAAATATGAACTCCAAATAAACCTCCTACAGCCCAGTGAGAAGCAAGAACTATTTCTGCAGTGCAGAAACAAGCAGGGCCCAATGAGCCATCGATGGCAAAGGGAATTCTCTGCCAGCTCAGCCCCTTGTGCCCAGTGCTGAGCTCCACAGGGACCATCTATGCTGGGATAACTGGTGCAGCACAGCCTCTCCCAGGGAGGGCTGCTGAGCCCAGGCTGGAGCAGCCCTGAGAGCCTTCAGGGCTGGGAGCATTCCCAGTGCACTCAGCAGGGAGGGCACAGGGGCCACCACACTGCCCAGGGGGGACAGCCCAAACTCAGGCTACCACAGGAACTGGGACACACAGTAGGACCAGAACACACAGCCAAATAAACCCTCACAATGAAGGAAAAAGGCTCCTTTTCCTGCTTGTAGGGAAAGCAAACAGGAAGGTGTTGCTTTACCTCAATTCAGTTCACTCATGGTGTTGGACCACACAAGTTCCTGGATCACGTCATAAATTATCAAAACTGAGCAAACAATTCACTCCAACCTCAGAATCTTTAAGAAAAGAACCAGATGTCTTTATCTTTGGTCTTTCTTTCTGTTTATGTCTCTATTGTTAAAGTTTGGCATTTTAACCTCACAGTGACATCTCTGCTTTGAGGAGGGCCACAGAAACACACCTGTCCCCAAGCTGGGAAATCCTGCTCTGGTTGATGATTACCACTCTATTTTTGCTCTCTCATCCCATTTGAGTTACACCCAAAGAGAATTAGCACATGCACAAGTGCAGGAATCTTGAATACATTTTGATTTACTACACACATGCTAATCTGGCTCAGGAGCCCACAGCTGAGATAACACTTTTAAAATTGCTGAGTGCTCTAACCTTGGCCTGTGATACAGAGATGATGGAAATAACTTCTGCTGATAACTTAAACTGTTGGGGACAAGAATAGGTTGCTACATAGGGAAATCAGTTTTCAATTAATTATGAAGCTGACAGAAAGATTAGTAGTAGAGTTGATGTAAATATTTGACCTGGCCATTTAGAAAGCCCCAAGGTATCTCTCAAACCAAGAGCTAAATATCAAAAAATCAAATCTGCACAGTGCAACAGATTTGCTTTTGGAACTATTCCCAACCTTGACCTGCATAAAAAATAGGTGTAGTTACTAGGACATGTTTACACAGTGTTTTACAGTTTAGGATTGCAAAGAAGTAATGATTTAGCTTTTCCAACAGCCCAGAAAACTGAGCAGTCTTTAGGCATGTAAGTACAGAGACAACGAGAGGATTGCCCCAAACCCTTCGCAAAGAAAAGGGAAAGAAATCATAAAAAAAGTCTCATTTATTATTCTCAAGCATTGAATTTTAATATTAATTTACCATTTTCCTCAACTAAATGCAAATACACACTCCTTTCGATTTTTTTTAGTCAGCACTTGAGACCATCTCCAAAAGCCCTGGTTTGACAGCAGGCTGCAGGAACATCAGGGCAGAACTGGGGGGGTCTCACCCTGCTCTGGAGCCCTGGGGCTGTGCCAGCCCAGCACTACCTGGGGCAACCCTGCCCATGTCCCAGAGCTCCCACAAAGCTGTCTGCAGACAGACCTGCTACCAGCAGCTCACCCTGCAGGACCTCACCCTCTGCAGACACACTGGGGGGCTCCAGCTGACCTGCAGAGGCTCCTGCCCAGCCTGAGGAGCAGGAACAGCTCCTACCCAGCCCGGGGAGCAGGAGCAGCCCCTGCCCAGCCCGGGGAGCAGGAACAGCCCCTGCCCAGCCCGGGGAGCAGGAACAGCCCCTGCCCAGCCCGGGGAGCAGGAACAGCTCCTACCCAGCCCGGGGAGCAGGAACAGCCCCTACCCAGCCCGGGGAGCAGGAACAACCCTGTGCCAACCTCACCGAGGGGGTTTTAGCTCAGGGCTGCCTTGTGTTCCTGAGCAGTGCTGGGGTACCTCTGCTTGGCATGGCCATGGGAGGTGGTGCTGCCCACAGCAGATCTGCCCAGATCATCCTTCAAATCATCATACACACAGTTTTCTCCTTTAATTAATAAAGGGAGAATCTTTTCTTCTCCCATTAGTTAAGCCAAGGTTCCATTGATAAACTGAGGCCCAGAACCAGAAACCTTGGACTCATAATGCCTATTATATTCTTCAT
>JACBWW010000577.1:239-29559 GCA_020086605.1 Lanius collurio | reverse complement strand
CTTCCCTTAGGTTTGGTGGAACTGAATGTCAGTGAATAAACTGGCCCGATGCTAAAAGGAAAGAGTTTATACAAAACCACCATTGCTGAGACCTCAGTCATGGCTCTCTTCAATTTTTAACTTTCTGTCAAAATAAGGCTGAAATTTGGAAACGTGTGCAACCATTTCCACATAAATGACAGCCACATGTATTATTAAATAGCTAATCACACTCAGACCTAAAAACAGGATCCCTGCCTTTATGCCAAGTAATCTTTAACTCTTGTCTCATAATATCAAGGGTTTAGTTAAATAGGAAGACTTTTTTACTTAACTATGCTGGTTTGATACAAAATTATAAAGGACAATCTGCTTCAACACTACCTGCTTAACATTTTAAAATAAGAAATTATAAAATTTATCTCCAGAATAAAAATAGTCTACATCCCCAAATCCTGGAAATAACACAGAGAGAAGTAAGAGAATTCCAAATTATGTTAAAAATGGAGTTGAACAAGATTTTTTCCTCAATGCATTAATTAACTGACTACTATAACAACATCTGTTGGGTTTAGGAGAGTTTTTACCATTTCAGTTAAAATCCATGCTTCAAAATTTCCTCTTCTGCTCTGTTAAATACAAAACCTAAATTGACTTCCATATCTATTTTTAGCAAATACTGTAAGTCAATTCTTTAGCTGGTAATTGACAGCATCTCTACCATATGAGCTCCCATGCAAGAAAAGGTTCAAAAATAGTTGAGACACAAGTTCTATCTGAAATATTTAAGTCAAGAAGCACCTGATTCCAAAATCCTACGTGACATGTAACTTTTAATACCTAAATTTTGTCTCAAAGTATTTTCTAGAACCTGAAATGAGCTAAAAGGTCTGTGTTTAACTTCATTCCTTTGTAATATAACACTGCACTGCCATGGTTTTGAATTATGGTGCATTTAGAAAAGTCAAACATCAGAAAAGAAAATTACTCCTCCCTGTGATCATAACATAAATTTAAAAGTGGAGCCAAATTTTATGGGATTGAAAATAATGTGGCTATTAATTTAACACAACGATTTTGTAGAAATGCCAAATATACCATGCAGTCTGCCTGACTGCTGCCCTGTCAGTCTTTTCCATCATCAATCACACTGGTTATCCCATTGTGTTATTTTTGATCTACTCACCTATTTCAGACTAGACTGCACAAACATACACTACACAGAACAGAAATAATGTCATGTCATATAATAGAATCTCTCCTAGAACCATAACATTTCAGGAAATATTTTATTATTTTACAAAAAGCTTTCAGGCAGCATATCAGGGATGTGCAGCACAACACAGTAAAATCAATTAAAAGGTGGATAGCCATGCATAGAGAAACAAACAATTATAAAAATCCTCTTTGAGGGTCAAAAAGAGAATTATGGAAGTCAAATTCTGACTTCTGACATTTTATATTAATATTTTTTAAAGCAGTCCATAGTTTCACTGATTTGTTTTGTTTTACAGACACTGAAGGAAAGCCAGCTGCCAGTGAAAGATTAGAAATTGTCTTTAAAACATTAAGTAAACACATGAAAAGTGTACATGAAAAGTTGAACTGCGAGCAAAGCTAATTTAGCATCACCACTCTATTATTTGTTGGTTTCTAATATGTTCTTATAAATGTCAAAACACAACAGAGCTCCTACAGAAAGAAATGAAAATTGAAGGGCTCAGCTGCTCCTGGACAAGGAACTTTCTTAAGGCTAATGCAATGCAACATCTCCCTTCATTCCTTTTTCAGTCTGTCAAAAACTTGGATCAGTGAGCTTTTCCTGGCCACAGAAGCGAAGCTACACAGATAGGAAGAAAAGGGAGGGGAGAAACTGTAAACTTTGAGCTCGTAAATTTAGGCCAGCAGCAAATTGTTACCTTCTTGCCCAGAGCAAGAATGACACTGTGACTCAGAAAGCTGTCTGAATTTTGATGGCTCTAGGGCATCTCATGAAAAAATGTGGTTCAACTGCTGCACTTTCTATGCTTAATAAAGGCAATCCAATGCTAGAATCAATTATTGGGAGAAACTATGAAAAAGTTCAGGTTATTTTAAAATATATAGGGGACTAAATCAATGTAAGTATCTGAAGGTAATTCTACCACAAGCCAAGTGAGTATGCCTCGGCCTCCTGGACACAAAGATTCTATAATCTTTCTTGGGGGAGAAAGAAAGGCCCACTGGTAACCAAAGCCAAGGGCTCACAGGTGACATTAATAGGGTTATTTATTGCATGAAGAGATGTGGGGCTGTTCACGTAACTCTTGGCAGCTGTTGCTTGGTGTGCAAACAACATCACTCTGTAACAGCGAGGGAAGGGGAAACTTATTTGTTGTAAGAAACCCAAAAAATCTCTTGAGTTTGACACCGGTGTCTTGGACGGGCTGAGGGAGAACACCTCTCCTGTCCCACTCTCCCTAAGGAAAGTCCCCCTCTTTGCCCACCCTTGGCACCACTCTTCCTGCCCTGCTCTGCCTGTTCTGGATGGCAGGGCAGAGTGTGCCTTCAGTATGTTTGCTGGCTACACAAAACTGTGTCTCCAATCAGGTGTCTCCAACCACACCAGGGGGCAATATTTGCTAATGTCCATTTATGTTCTCTGTATCTTCTGGCTAGTCCCAACCTGTAGATACTAAACTATCAGAGTCCAGGAATCTTCTTTTTGTTGATTGAAGTCCATCAGGCTTCCGCCAGCAAAACGCAAAGCCTTGGTGAAAATAGTCTTTTGAAGAAAACCTTCAAACTGCCCTACCTTGGCAAAGGCAAACAAACCCAGGACAAAAGTGATTTAAACATTTTAAAAGTTGTATCATTTCCAACAGGGCCACTGCCCACAACCCTCTGGATGCCTCCATCTGGCCAATGGCTCGTGTCCCAGATGGCCCACCCTCCAAAGCCAGGGCTCTGCAGTGTGGGGCTCGGGCTGTTGTGTGGCACCGTGTCCAAAGCCTCACAGGGCTCTGGGCACACCAGGGGCTACAAGTGCCCATGTCCGAGGACTGCTTCATGCCAGTTCCGGTGTGTTTGGCTGTGGAAGGGTGTCAGGTGTGGCCCTTTGTGACCCAGGCGCGGTTGTGTCAGGCCCCTTGGTGATGCGGGGCGTTGTGGTGCCCAGAGGCCATTGTGACATGGCAGAGCCCCGCCCTGCTTGAGGGGTATCTGAGGGGCACAGAGCCCTGGGGTGCCCAGTCCCAGGAGAGCCGCTGTCTCACGAGGAAGCAGCTCGCCTGAGAGCCTCTGTGCAAGAGCACAATGGAGATGCTCCCAGAGGAGACAAACCCCAACTCTTCCCCTGACACAGGGCTTTTGGGCCTGTGCATGAGGCCCCAGATGACAGCCAGCCCTGGAAGGAGAGGTGATGGAGGCAGCTGGGATGGGGCAGGAGGGCAGCTTCCTGAGGGCCAGGGCCATTTAGCCCCAGATGTGCCAAGGCAGTCTACTCCTTCCCCTACAGCTGGGGCACAGAGCCAGGGCCCTGCCCCACACAGCCCCTGCTGCCCCCCAGGCCCCTCAGCTCCCCAGCCGGGAGCCCTCAGGGAGCAGTGGGAGGGGGCAGCAGAGGGGGCAGAGCTGCCAGGGCCGCAGACCGTGGAGCAGGACTTGGCCGCAGAGGAGGGGAATGGGAAACCCAACGTGTACCAAGACCTGTTCTTTTGGGAAGACACAACAGATGAAGAGCTGTCCCAAGAAAACATCAGTGATAGTCTGCTTTTCCTATGGGAGCCCTGGGAAGGGGCAGTCAGACGACACCCAGCGTTGCCCTCGTACAGAGATGGCAACAAGAAAGAGGAGTCGCAGGAGGACTGGGAACAGATCACCATCCACACCATGTCGATGAGGCCCAAGTACTTCCAGCAGCTGCAGGACCCCGACGCTGCTCCCCAGGACTCGGCCAAGGCAGCAGCTTCTCCAGCCTCGGCTGAGGAGGAGAAGGCAGCAGGGGCACAGAGCCAGGGCCCTGCCCCACACAGCCCCTGCTGCCCCCCAGGCCCCTCAGCTCCCCAGCCGGGGGCCCCGGCCCTCGGGCTGCAGCTGGCTGCCCCTAAGAAACGTCCGTCCCGCTTCAGGCGGGCGCTGCGGGCGCTGCGAGGGCTGTTCCGCTGCCCCTGCCTGAGGCCACAGCTGGACGAGTAGTGCCCGCTGCCCGTGCCAGGCCGGGCCCCACCAGTGGCGGCTGCCCTGGAGCCTGCCTGGCGTCCTGAGGGAGCCACATGGGCTGCCTTTGCCTGGACGTGTCCCTCCAGGCCGAGCTGGGCTGCCACACAAATCATTCTCCCACTGCAATGAAAGTTGGTTTTGGAAACAGTAGTA
Source organism: Lanius collurio (assembly GCA_020086605.1). Lineage (NCBI taxonomy): Eukaryota > Metazoa > Chordata > Aves > Passeriformes > Laniidae > Lanius > Lanius collurio. Next base: position 25,227 of record JACBWW010000577.1, on the reverse strand, counting down.
GTAAGAAAAAAAATCAAAAAATAAAAAAAAAAAATAAAACCCACAAAAAATCAAAAAAAGAATAACAAGAATATGAATAAGAATAACAAGACGATGAAGAAATAGTAGTAACAAATAATGAGAAGGAAAAGAATAACAGTAAAAATAGTAAGTTCAATAAGAATAATAAAAATAGGAGTAAGAATATAAAGGAGAAGAAGAAATCGTAGTAGTAGTAGTAAATGAAGAAGAAGAAGATGAAGGTGATGAATATGGAGAAAGAATAGTGGTCAATTATAAGAAGAATATGAAGTATAAGAAAAACAATAAGAAGAATAAGAAAAATAAGAATGACTAAGATGAAGAAAAAGAAATAGAAGTACTGAAGAAAAGAAGACTAAGATGAAGAAGAAGATGAGATACTAGTAGTATTAAATGATAATATCAAATTAAAATCCACATCCACACATCTTCTAGAATCACAGAATGAAGGGAAATGCCTTAAAGACTATCTCGTACCAAGTGATTATCTTCTGCTCTCTCTCTCTCAGAGACCTCTTTCTTCTTTCTCTCTACCTTCCCTTTGTTATAGATAGGTCAAAATTCATAAGAAATCAAAATGCTATAAGTAGAATAAGTTATTATTGTGAAATCCAAAATGTGAAATATAGCTTGTAAATTGTATATATGTTCAAATAAGTTATGTTCAGAGTACACCTTGGCAAGTCTCATGACATCTTGCCCAAGGAAGGTACCAATTAACATAAGAAGTGCAGGCAAGCTCAGAGGAGATGACCTCAGACCCATCAACCTCCTATGATTTCATCTTACCCAACAAGAATCTTTTCCATCTGAAAGGAGTAAGAGATAGGATCTGCTACTCCTTGGACACTGCTGATGAGTGGACCTATTGCTCAAGACACTTCATTTTAATCATATAAGGATTTCTTGGAAAAATCATCATCTGAACAGGACCCTTACCAGAAACGCTGAAATGAGTTACTGGAAACCATCAACCAGAGCACAAAGAGAATCCTTGGACAAATCAACATCTAAATGGACCCCTGAGCACTGGGCCAGAGGATCATCAGAAGTGAAAAGAACAAAAGATTTCCTAGCCAGGAGCAAGAAAAACAGTATAAAAACTGGACTCAAACACCTCAAAGGTGTGCGCTTACCTCTCTGAACTGCTGGTGGTCAGAGCTGTGTATGTGTCACCCAGAGTCAAGGACCTGGGCTTGGCCCTGCTTTCCTTTATAGTGGCTTATTAAGATTGTCAATTTGATTAAAATAAATTTTATTTGTTTTTATATTAATAATTTGGCTCGCGCAAATTATTAATTCGATGAAATTGACATTTCATTTATAACACCTTTCTCGTTAAATAAAATCCATGCTAAACAAAATCTGTACGTTGTCATCACATGCTCTCATTTGCACCTTCACTGGAGCAGAGGCATCTCTGCCTAATAGGATCATAACACCTGCACAGGGTCCCTGCCAGCTGCAAGAATTCCATGATTCTGTCAGCTCCTCGGTTCCCTTCTTCCCTTTGTTTGGAGTTGGGAACGTGCTGAAAATGTCCAGCAAACAAACATTTGCTGTCTGCTCTGAGAGCCCACACAGCTTCAAGCCCTTGTCACCTGCACCTGCACAGCTCCCTTGGGAGGCACAGCACAAACAGCACCCTGGGAACCTCGGGGATTCCCCTCTGTGATCCATGGCACAAAGTGTAAGGGTTGGGAATTCCAGCTTCTAGCAAGGAAAAGACCTTCCTGGACAGGGCCAAAACCCAAGTGGAGCAGAATCTTACTATGATATTTCATCACCAAACGTCACAAGTCAATCAAGGTTTGTTTTAGCACGTGAATTGGGAAAAATGATTTGGTGAGGATCTTTGGCTGGAGCTGCCACAGGTACAGATGGATACTAAGAAAGAAATAGAGCAGGCAAAGAAATGCTGACGAGAAAGGAGGACACAAACAGCACTAAGTTGAAAAGGTGGCACTCTGAAAACCAAAGCAGAACTTACTGAAAAGGAATGGGACAGAAGTAAAAAATTCTGAAACTTCTATTTACTATCCAAATAAAATTTCCTCCCTTTATCACAAATCTACTGATAACAACAAGTCATCCAATATGGTTTTCAGAAAGTACTTAGGTCTGCTTTGATGTTGCAGCCGCAGACGCAATGAAACATGGCATGGCACTTTTCCTCATTCTCCTTCAAGAGAGGACATGAGGAGAAATCAGGAAGAAAAGGGCAGCTTGCGTTCACATTTCAGTGGGACATGGAAGGGTGGAAAGGTCTTGTAATCTCTGTCCTTGTTCCCACAGTGATGTGAAGGCTGATCTCAGACCCCAAGTGTCCCATTAAGGGGTGTCTTCATGCAATGCTCGCGTGGTATAGAGGAGCAGCATGGCAATTTTATTCACTGGCTCTTCTCAGTGGTGCCAAGCTATAGGACAAGAGGCAATAGGCAGAAACTAATGCACAGGAAGTTCCACCTGAATAGGAGGAAGAACTTCTTCTCTGTGCAGTGACTGTATCCTGGAACAGAATGCCCACAGAAGTTGTGGAATCTCCCTCACTGGAGAGATTCAAGAGCCAATTGAATACAGTCCTATGGCATGTGCTCTGGGCTGGCCCTACTTGAGCAGGGAGGTTGGACCAGATGACCAGATATGGTCCCCTCCAACTTTACCCATTCTATGATCCTGTGATTCCTAAGGACTGTAATTGAGTGATTTGCCATTTTATTTCTTCTTCTGATGCTAAAGATCAAAGTGATGCACAATTCATGCGGAAAAGATTTACTTTTGTTCTGAACATATTCTAAAGATTTTTGAGGAATTTGATTGTCAAGAGCAATGATCTTGAAATGTAACTAGAGGAAGTACTTTCTGTTCATGGAGATTGTCAAGGCGAGAAGCTCAATAACAGTTCAAAAGTGAAGAGGGAAACTTGCCAAAAAATTGGATTGTGGGTAGAAACAAGGGAGAGCATCCAGAAAGCAAGAAGTAATAGACCCAAAAAGATAAAGAACATTAGATTGCATTTAGTTAAAAGCTATAAAATTATCTTGGTCAACTAAAGACTGAGAATTTTATGTTTTCTGCCTTTTTTTTTTTTTAACAAATGCACAGTTCTCATGGAAGTATCTAATTTGGAAAGTTAACATCTTTCTTATAAAATATTTCATGTGGGAATATATTTACCATGCTTAACTGTATTAAATTCAATATATAAGTTGTACCTTTTACTTGTTCAGGATAAGGATGTTCCCCAGTTCTTCGAACATTTGAAATAAACTAACAGAGTTGGTTTTAAATAAGGAAAATTTGGCGGTTATATGCAACTGTGTTGCAGGGTACCCCTGGGTTCCCGCCTGGGTCCTTGCCCTGTGACTCTGAGTTATTCCTTTGTTTAAAGTGCAGGTACAGTTCAAGTACCCCGGACTTTGATCTGGTCGGTTGTTTATCCCAGCTCTGCCCCTGCTATCCCCTTTCCCCTCGCTGTGACAAAAGTAACCTCACACAGAGGCTCTGCCTCTTTTCCCGGCTGCCCTCTTGATCGGATGCACCCCATTCCTCGGGATGGGGAATAAATGATTCTAAGAATAGAGCTGGGCTCTGAGCTAGATTTCATCTCTTTGCTCCTGCTTCTGGTGAGCAGCTGACAGCCGGCACCGGCTTACGTGCAGCTGCACAGCCGAGGGGTATCTGAGCTGTCTGTACATGGTTTGAGATATTCCAAGGCATACAGAGGCAAGCTGGCCACAATATTAAGCAGTGCACAAGCTACAGAATTACCAGACAACTGACTGGAAGATTCCAAATGACTGTGTTTTGAGATCTCTTCAGACTGATGCTGCACCTTTCTCTCTCTCTCTCTCTCAGGTTGCAGCTGGTTCATTACGTAGATATTTCACATGCATGAAGCAGATTCATGCCACTGATAATTTGTATGGGACTTGCAATTCATTGCAAGATAAAGTTCCTCATTTAGATTTTGTTTTAAACAAATTAGCTCCCCCTTCATCTAAAAGTGCTTCACCTCTTTAGAATCCCATGTTACCTGCAGGCAGCCAAGACTGAGAGAAAATCAGTAACTGAACACTAGTAAAAACCAGTCTGAATTCCCAGTGTTAAACATGAACCACAATACTTTAGAATTAGATTTGTAATTATCCTTTCAGACATAGCTATATATCTGTGTTGGGAACTAAATAAAATCGAATGCTACATAAAACAAAATTAATTCAGAATTTGTTTTTTCATTGTTTTTTTCATTGTTTCATTGGGGTTTTTTGTTTGTTATTTGTCTCCTCTCCTACCTCTGCCCAGGGTTTTATCCCTGTTTTCTTTCCAGTGGAAGCAGTTCAACCCTTCTTTAAGGCTCTAACTTCAGCTGCATATGAATCAATTTAATTACCTGTGATTAGCTCCTCAAAGGACACACTAATCCATTTGGATACCAACATCAGAAGGAAAAGAAAACAAAGAAAACCCCACATAATCTGACCACTCTTTGAAGGGTTCATCCTTGAGCATGATAGACATCCATCTCAGTCCTGAGGAAAGTATTAGATCCTGTAATACCCAATTCAGAAGACCAAAAAAAGTGCTCTGTTCACTTAAAAAAAAAAAAAAAAAAGAAAAAGAAAAAAAAAAGGTTAAACTATAGACTAAAATGGTGTTGAAAAGTCAATTGGGGTCAAGGAGATTCAACTGCAGATGTTTTAGTGCTTACCAGGAAAACATTGTCCATTGATCCAATCTGAAACAGAAAACATCACTAACTATACCGGAACTTCTAGAATGCTTAAAATTGTGTGATTTGGGATTTTTGTGCCTATATCTTGATAAAAACGAGTAATATGAATTAAAACCACACAAAAAGTTGGTTTGATTTTGTGGTTATTTTGGGTAGGGCTTTTTGTTTTGTTTTTCTCGAGGAGCAAAATATAACAAGCGTTATTGCCCTCTTTCAGATAGTCACAAGTTAGCTAATGAAAACCTAAGCTTCTTGCTCAATAATTAGCATCATTGTTTCAATAACATTCTGGTATGCTGGTATGTTCAATAACATTATGGTATACATACCAGCTTGTGAGGAATCAGACAACTCTTATAATTTATTAAAAATTGAAATAATTTATTGACAAACAAATAAATTAAAAATTACAAAAATTAGCAAAAAAGTAAAAATTTGGGATCCTTAGGCTCGTTGAAGGTATGCCCTGGGAGCGCAGGGATTAGGGATCTTAAGGCTGGGACAGCACCGGACCTCTGATGAAAAAGGGAACTGGTACTGCTGGGCTGGCTCTTAGCTAGTAAAATAACTAAAGGCTCCTTAAAGGAGTAAGGCTCTATAAGCCCAGCACACACACCCACCGCAGCCAATCTGCAGGATCTCTCCCTTGCTCTGAGGCTTCCATCGATGTTTTATACTGCCTTTGCTCCGCCCCAGCCCGCCCACAGCCCACCCACAGTCCGCCCCTTTGGCCCAAGGTGAGTGGTACTTTCCCTTGACAGATCATTTCTGTCCACCAATGGCTCGTCGTTTAGGGAGGGGTGGTATCAGCTGGAGTAAGGATGGTAACATGCCCTCATTAAAATTCAGGTTGCCATGGAGCTTACCTGCAGGATAAGGGCTATGGGGCTAAAATAGCTGCTTGCTGTTAAAACTGGGGGTTAGAGTTGGTCCCGGAACTAAAGTGCCAAGTAAAAATACCTAAAACATCTTAAAATACATTTAACACATCTTAAAACAATTGTAAAAGTAGACAACGAACACAAGAAAAGTAACTCTCACAGGGTACAAGTGGTTCAAGTCCCAAAAAGGGATTTTTCAACTGGGGAATTTTTAACCTGGGATTTCCAACTTGGGACAGTGCAAACAAACCACTAGAACAGTTAAGACGCTAACAACAGAACCTGATTTTTGTACCTGGGCTGATGGATTATTTTTTAACATATTGATAAAAAAACATTTAACTCAAAATGAACTCATTAAGGCACTTAATATGCAAAGACCAAGCATAATTAGGGATTTCATGTAGGACAGTGCCCTAACAAAGGCTGGCCAGAAAACCTGTGGCTGCCCTATCCCTGGAAGTGTTCAAGACCAGGTTGAAAGCAACGTTATCTAGTGGAAGGCATCCCTGCCCATGGCAGGTGGTGGAAGCAGACGGTCCTTAAGGTCCCACGGAACAGAAACTATTCCATGATTTTATCATGATTCAATCTCTGCAGGTCCCGGCAGGTGCCAAACCTGCTCTTCCCAGCCTTTCCCCATCCCCTGCCCCTCAGCCAAGTGCATCAGGCCTCAAGAACTGAAAGGACCACAGAGGCCAAAGGGAGACTGCTGCACCCACCTCCCTGGGAGCTTCTTGGGAAGCCCTGCCCACTCGGAGCAGTCTTTGGAACACTGAGCACAACCTGGCTGGCTCAGCGATCGGCAGCCCCCAAACACAGGCACAGGAAGAAGCAGCAGGGGCTCTTTTGCAGCCGTGCCCAAGAGAGACTGGAAGGGTGCCCTCCTTCTGGTCTCACTTTGCTGGGTTTCTGTCTGCCTCTGAGGCAGGGACTACGATTCCTCAGTTGTGGGGACCAGAAGCGCAGCCAGGATCCCGACACTGCCTGACAGCGCTCTGGACACCGGGATGGCCGCGCATCTGCGTCTCAGCCATTGTGCTGCTGCTTTGTTTGTTCTTAGGCATGCCCAAAGCTCTCTGCTAAGTCAGGATGCTCTCTGGGTCTGCCCTCTTCCTGATCCTGTGCAGGGATGGAGCACTGCTGTGCTTTCAGGAAGCTGCTCTTGAAAACTTGCAGCATTCTGAGCTCCTTTGCCCTCCGTGGAGGCTTGCCATGTTATCCCTCACAGCTGCCTCCGGAGCATACTCCAGTTGGCCCTTCTAAAATCCAAGGCCTTCAGGGGGCTCAGCAAGACCTTTAACTCCACAGTGTTGTGCAAGTGGATCTTCAGGACAGGGACCTTTGCAGCCTGAGCTGCCCTCGTTCCTCTGTGTCTCTGCACAAAACACGGCACAGAAGAGAACGGCAGGAGGGGCCTGTGTGTCCCAGGGCTCAGGTTTTGCACTGCTCCAGCACCACAGGGACGCAGGTCAAGTGAAGAAGCCAAACTTTTTATTAATGTCAAGCGAAGCAAAGGGATGAGCCAGGAGGGAAAAGGGGGGATGGGCAGGGTCGGAGGACTGGAGGGACAGAAGTGTCAAAAGGGAGGGAGAGAGCAGGAGCTATGGGAGCTTTGCACAGGCTCAGCTGTGAGCAGCATCAGCTGTGCCTGGATGTCCAGCCACTCTAGTCTCCAGGTGGTCTCATCTTCTATGGTATCAGGAGATCTTAGAGGGACACTGCTTCTGAGCCAGCAGATCAACGAGCAGATGAAAGCAGTTCTGCAGCTCTTTTGCTGAGTAACTGCTGAACTATTACGTTTGTGTGGGAAGGGCTGTCATCTCTTCTCAGGGCTTGAAGGGCTGGGAAGAGACACAAACAGAGGCACGGTCAGAGCCTGGATCTGCGGGAATCCAAGGAGACCTTCCTGCCAGGGCTATCTCAGCCTGCTCTTGCCATGGCCAGAAGACAGCAGGGGCCAACGGGATCAGCTGGAAGGTGCTGGCCAGGAACCTCCTTAGCGTGTCCCTGAAATCTCTCTGTGCTCTGCCCACGCCACCCCGAGTCCACACGTGGAGCAAAGACCCCGAGGGCCAGGGCAGAGATTGCAGCTCCCGAGCCAGGCCCTGCAGAATGCCCTGCCAGCCCCTGCTGATAGCCCGCTGCATTCACTCACCCTCAGAGAGGACCTGGAGCTCTCCTGGCTGCCCCTTCAGGTAGCGCCCGGCGATGCCTGGGAACACAGAGGCTCTGAGGGCCCCAGCGCCACAGCTCCCTGCCAGCGGCGCTGCCAGCCCTGTGGCCACACGCTCTCCTCCCCCCGGCAGGGCTCAGCCCGGGCCCTTGCCGCATCCGGACGCCCGAGGGCACGGCTGCGAGAGGGCGGCAGCGGCCCCGAGGGCAGGCGGGGCTCCACGGCCCCGGCCCGGATCCCGCTGCAGCCGGGGCAGCAGCCGGGGCTGGGGCCGAGCTGCGGCGGGGCGGGGAGGGCTGGTGGCTCACCAATGAACCCGATGGCCGCGTCTCGCAGGGGCTCCTGTGGGCCGTCCACGTAGTCGATGGCCCGGTACAGGTGCTGGGCGGCTCGGCTCCTGTCCTCTGCCAGCTGCAGAGAGCGCCAGGAGGGAAGGGTCGGCGCGGGCTCAGCCCCTTGGCCGGGCGCTCCCTGCGCCCAGCCCTGGCCTCCCCTGCCCGCACAGCCCCGAGGCCCGGCCAGCAGTCCCTGGCCCCGGGCTCTGGAGGGGGCCGAGGGCCGGCTGCTGCCCGGGGGGCCGCGGTGCCGCCCCGCCCCACGGCCCAGCGGGGCCGGGGCTCCATCGGCACCCGGCTCGGGGCCAGAGGAGCCTGGAGAAGAGCCCGCGCGGCCCAGGGAAGGGAGCAGCAGGTCGGGCGCAGGCTGGCGCCCCTGGGTGCAGCACTGGGCAGGGGCACAGCTGCCAGCCCCACACACTGGGCACCGGGGGCAGGGGCTTCTCCAGGCCATCCTTACCAGGCACTTAGCAAACTTCAATGTCTTCTGCATCTTCACCAGCTTCTTGAGATTTCTCCTTTTCAGGAACTCAGCCGCACATTGCAGCGTTTGCTGGGAAGCCTGGAGAACAGCAGAGACCCAGAGATGGCAGCACAGCCCAGGGCACAGGACCCACATCCTGTGCTGAGGCCAGGAGGAGGCTGCAGCCCGTGAGACACGAGGGCAGGAGGCAGCTGAGCCCCCTCCAAGGAACACACATCAGCCCATGAGTCCTCACCTCTGCCACACGCCGGTTCTCATCGTGGCAGTGCAATAAAAGTGGCAGTAGGCTCTGGCCCACAATAGTCTTAAGGGGCTTTTTTCCCTCTTCCACTACCAACTTCATCACCTCGTGGAAGAGACGAATGGAGAGCAGCTGCACATGGCTGTTGTCCTGGTGGAAAGGACAAAAGCTCAGCAGCAACTTCTCCAGCCCATGTGAGCAACAGCCCTCAAATCCACAGGGCACAAAGCGTCTGGTCAGCAGCCAGTGCCTGTGGCTGGGGGCACAGAGCCTTACGTGATCAAAGAGTGGCAGGAGTGCCTCAGCCAGTTTCGGGGCGGTGGTGCTGGATATCAGGATGTCTCTCTTCTCCAGCACATTCATGAACACAGAGAGGGACATCCTGACCACCTCTCCATCAGCATCTCCCAGCATCTCCACAAGCCGTTGAGACAGGCTTCCCATTCTTCTGGCCTGTGAGGAACACAAGGCTGTGCTGTGAAGCCATGAACGGCTGCACTGCCTCCACCACCCTGGCCCTGCAACCCCACCCTGCTGCTGCAGGGCCCAGAGGCCAAGGCCTGTCCTGAAGCACTCGGGCAGCTGAGCCAGGGGGCAGGAGAGCTGGGAGCTGCTGCCTCAGCTCCTGAAGCCCAGCCAAGCCCAAGAGGCTGCTTTCCCCAGCGCAGCTTCAGCCGCTGTGCCCTTCTCACCATCGAGGGATCCTTGGTGAGCACCACGAGGCCTCTGAGCGCCAGGCGACCCCTCTGCCTGCACTCGCTCTGCAGGTACCTGGACATGATCACCAGGACGCTGTCACCGCATTCCCTCAAGTCCAGGCACTCGAGGACCTGAAAGGCACAGGGCAGTGACAGGGGAGCCGGCCGGCAGGGCCCGGGCACTGCACAGGGCTGGGCCCCGGCAGCAGCGCAGGGCACGGGCACCGTCCCAGGCAGCTGCGGCTACGAGAGGGCAGAGAGCTGGGAGGCAGCTCAGCGAGGCAGCGCTGGCCGTCAGGCTCACCTCCACAAGGAATGCCAGCAAGGGCAGATCCCAGCGTGCCTCCTCCCTGCTCAGCAGCACGAGGAGGTGGAGCGCAATCCCAGAACACAGAGGGACAGAGATACGGCGCATCTCTCTGGCAGAGGGAAAAATGCACCAAGGCTGTGAGCTGGGGGGGCAAACATCTCCCAGGACTGACACACAGAGGTCTGCTCTTCCCCCAGCATCCATGGATTGGATGTGGGTGCACTGGGACGTGGTTGCTCCTGGGCACCCTTCTCTCCAAGCCTTTTTCAGTGTCCTTGGCTGTCCCTCAGTGACGAGGCCCTCTGGCCCACGACCACAGGGACTGTGTGGGGCACCTCGGACACAGGACACAAATGCCGGGGGCAGTGGGGAGAAGGGGGTCTCACCTGGCCAGCAGACCCGCTGCATAGTGCTGGGTGTCAGCACACAGCAGCGTGTCCCAGACATGCTTTCGCTCCATAACCACCAGCTCGTTGTTATAGCGCAGTCGGCAGAGCAGGGCCCTCAGGGTCTGCACTGCAAACCTGTGTGCAGAGCAAAGCCCAAGTCACGCTGAGAGCACTGGTGCTGGCCACAAGGGCATGGGAAGGACAGGAGGACTGGGACCTGTTGGGGTTGGCGGAAAGGTGGTGTTCCTGCTGGCAGGCTCTCCAGAAGTGAACAACTTCCTCTGGCATCTGCTCTGTGGTGATGACAACTTGCAAGAGCAGAGCCACAAAGATGCCCGAAGAATAAAGCATCATTGCCTCGTAGCTCTCAGGCACAAAGACCATCACCCGCAGTGCCAGAGTTGCCTGCAAAAGAAGCAGCCCGAGACAGTGCTCAGCGCTGAGCTGTCCATGTGGCAGGGCCTGAGGGGAGATGCAGGGGGAGCACCGGGCCTGGTGCCCCCTGAGCCTGCCCCTAGCCCAGGTTTCAGCCCAGTGCCTGAGGCAGGGAGAGGATGGAGAGCTACTGGAGAGGCGACCTGGGGATGGGCAAAGGCCAGTTCCAGAAACTCACAGCCAGGGCAAAGACATCTGTATCATCCCTGTCAGAGGTGATCATTCTGTGCAGAGGCCAATCCTTCATCACACGCAGAAGTGTTGGCAGCACCTTCTCCAGCGTTTCTTCCGATGATCCTATGATTCTCCACATCGTTATAGCAGCTCTGTGGGATCAGAGCTCTGTGTCAGGGGCCTCTCAGTCACAGTACCATGCCCTGTGCAGCTGTGGGGGCCCAGGTGACAGAGCCCCGGTGCCCTGAGAGGCAGGGAGGGAGCATGGCAGCAGGCTCGGGAAACAGAGGGGCCCGAGGGTCCTGGAGCTCTCTGCCTGTCTGGCAGACCCCATTGGACAGGCTGCCCAGGGCAATGGGCTCTAAGGGCTGATGAGCCCTGAGCTCTGAAGGCAGGTGGGCCCCGTACCTGTCACACGATGGGGCACAGCGCAGGAGGGTCAGCGCCACATCAGCTGGGTGATTTTCAGCCAGCCTCAGAATGTTCATGGATAGTTTGAAACTGGGAGTCACAGGGGACATGAGAGTCTGGTGCATTGTCCTCACCACGGCTGGCACCTGGAAGAGGCATGGGGAAGCCTTGGAGCTTTGTGCAAGGGTGGAGCTTCCCCAGCTGTCCCCAAGAAGGGCTTCCCTTCCTGCCACACTGTGCTGGCCTCAAAGGCTGAGGTGGCCCAGCAGCCATGGCTTGAGGGGGCACTCGATCCTGGGAGGCCTCCAGCCCTGGCCTCAGGCTGCTTACCTGCTGCTGAGAAGGACCACCGCTCTTATCAAAAAGATCCAGATCTGAAGCGTCAATGACAGTAGGAGTGGGTGCGGTGTCAGTATTTGCAAGGGCCTGAGTCTCTCTGGTGTTGGTGTTTGTGATGGCCATGTCCTCAGTCACTGCCACGTCAGTCTTGCGCTTGTCAGATGTGCTGAGATCAGGCTCTGCCTGGAGCTCAGTCAGCCCAGAGTCAGGCTCAGCTGTGCCCTCAGTTCCTGTGGTGGTGGTGGTCTTTCTACGCCGAATGCGCAGGAACCTGCGGAACATCTGCAGGAGAACAAAGGACAGGGAGGAGAGGGATGTTCCATGGGCGCTCCAGGCACGGTGCTCGGCTGAGCAGCGACAGCAGGCCCAGCCCAGGTGGGGATGGCTGCAGGTACCTGCACTATCCTGCGGAAGCGGCCCTGCTCTTGTGTCCGGTCCAGAGCTGCATCTGGCACAGAGCGAGCACAGGCAGAGCTGAGGGGCTGCGGGAGAGGCCGGAGAACACAGCCCAGCCCTGCGCTCCCCAGGCAGGGACAGCCCCGGCATGCCCAGGGGATGGAGCACGGCTGCTGCGGGGGGTCAGGCCCGGCCCCTCTTCTGTCCTGTCCATGGGCACGTCCACGGCAGGTGGGATGGGATGGGGCCAAGCTGGCTGCAGCCATCAGCCCTGTGACCCAGCTCTGCCACTCACCATCCTGTGGCTGCTGGAACTGTACCACATTAGGCTGCTTTCCTTTCTTCTTATTCATCCTGAACAGGCCTAGGCGTCTCTCTGCTATCCCAAAATCTGGTGGTGTGAGAACTGCAGGAGAGAGCCTTTGGAAGGCCTCTGGGTTGAAAAGTCCCACGGTCTTGCCTTGAGGGCACTGGCCGCAGGGATGGGAGGTGCCTCAGAAAAGCTGTGGGGCACCAAGTCCCACGGTCTGGCCTCGAGGGCACCCGCAGGAGTAAAGTAAAAGAAAAGCTCCGGGTCAGCAGGGAACGAGTGGGCTCTGCGGAGACTCCTCACAGCACCGCTCGGTCCCGTCCTGTCCCGTTGCGTGCTCTGAGCACTGTGGTGTGGCCGTGTTGCCGCCAGCCCCTATGTCAGCACGTGTCACAAAGGGCCCTGGGACGCCCTGTCCCGTTCCATCCGGTGACCACGCTGCACCGTGTCACAAAGGGCCCTTGCACACACTGGCTGCCCTGGGGCCGTCCCCAGCGCACCCCAAGAGGGCCAGGGGTGAAGGAATCCCTTGCCCCAAGTGTCTAAAACAGCCCGACAGGAACTTTAGCAATGGCTGCAGCCATAAGCAAACGCTCCCCTGCTCTGCGGGCTCGGGGCAGCACCAGGAGCCCCCACAGCTGCCGACGCAGCCGCAGCGGGAAGGGCTCAGGGGCTTCCACAGAAGCTGGCAAAGCCTCCTTGGGACACGTCCCGGCTGGTGGCCACGCTAAAGCCGGGGCTGTGGCACAGACAAGGAACGTGTGGGCCAGGGCACGACTGCTGCTCTGACCCCTGGGCCCCGGGGAGCACTGAAATCAGCAGGTGTGGCAGAGGCCCCGCCAAAGCAGACCTGCCACCCCCCGAGCCCTGGCAGTGCTGGTGCTTGTCTGCTGCCCCAGAGACCTGTGCCCCTGGGGGCTTCTCTGCCAGAGGGCAGCCAAAGCCAAGGGGCATTGGGGTCTGTGCTCCTTCCTACTGGGGCTGTTGGCAGGAGCTCCTGGAGCAACTGGGGGCAACACTTGGTATCTGACATGAGATGTTGCTCCTTCCTGGAATGAATTTTTTCATGGAAGGGATTAGCAGTAGCACCAGAACAGCTTCAGTTGCTGAGGACAAAGAGATCCTACAGAGACACTGGGAAGTTTCCTTGTGCTTTTCTGTCTTTCTTGCATTGTGGAAATTAAAGAATCGGCCCAGCCTGTGATATTTAACATTCCAGTTGCTGCGTGTCTGGCTGTGGCAGCTCATGTCCAAACACAACTGTGCCCCTGCTGAGCACGGCAATGGACGGCCACAAACAGGGAGGTTCCCCAGGGAACTCCAAGGGACACACCTGGGGAAGTGCAGAGGATAGGGATTGTTGTGGGAGGAGCCGCTGTTCGGTGTCTCTGGTGATGGTGCCAGCAGGCGGAAGGAGCAGCCACGACAGGCGCTGGAAGCAGACATGTCCTGCCCTTCTCTGCTGTCACATGGACTCGGGACACACTTGTTGTCCCAGGTCCAGCAGACTTGATGCAGGAACGAGGGAGGGCCTAACCTCCTCCACTGTTAAAATCATGGATCTTGACCCAAATCAAGTTGCTGTGAAGTTGGAAGACTTGTGACTGACTGGAGTGGGAACTGGATGGAACTCTGAGGAGATAAACTGAACAGGAAATGGGTTTTAAAGAGAGACCTCTTGCTCCCTCTCTTCTTGTTCAGTCTTTTGCTAAGGCCAAAAGATTGAAAACAAACCTGCTTCTAAAACAGCAAAGGCAAAAGACTTCCATTCCTCCCCCAGACAGTCACAATATCCTACTGACTTTTTGCTATCACTGCAGAGTATTTCCAGCTTCAGCAAATAGCACAGAAGAAATGAAAACTTGCATTTTGAAGCCTGTCTGGAAATTAAATCCCTGATGCTCTATGGGAATCAGCTATTCACAAGAAAAAAAAGCTTCAGACCTCTCAAACATCCTCTTGGCCCTTGCAGTGCATTGAATTATCTTCAGAAAAATGGAAAGACTTTTAAGTTCATGAGAACAAAAAAGGGAGGGTTTCCACCAACACAGAGACAGTAAAATCTCCAAGTAAATTTTAAGGGTTCTCTGAAATCACAAGCAAAAGCCATGCAGATTTGACAGCACAAATATTTCCCATGTCTCAAGAAAAGCAAATGTTCAACACACTAACTCTGGACAAGACAAGCTGTGAAGCTGCTCTCCAAAGAAGTCCAGAAATACTGAATACCCCATTCGGCTAACATGAATCTCACAAAGCATAATAAAAATTCTCACAGGACCCTGCCTTCCTATCTGCACAGGAACAGGGAGAATCTGAGCAAATGACATTTTTCTATGCTAGGGAACCAAGCCTACGTCTTGTTTCTCTAAATCAACTGCATTCCCAGAGCCACACGATGATCTCCTGATTTGCTGTTCAGTCTTTTGCTACTCCACAGCATATTTTCATTTCTCATTTGAGCCCAGATGTCCCTTTGCTTCCCCAAGCTGGGCATGGTTTTCTTGTAAGTCAACATCTCTTCTTGTGGTGGGGATGCCCAAGCTGAAGGACAGATGAGGACTCAAAGATCTGCCTGCCCTTAAGATTTTCCAGAGGAAAAAAAAAAAAAAAGAGGAAGTCAGGTCCTTGTTGCAAACTCATCTCCAGACAAATACCTGAGTACCTGTTCTCCACTGGGCTACACGTAAGTACTGCAAAATGGGGCTGCCTGAGGGAACAGGCAGGATTTTGAACAGGACAGATGAAATCCCCTCCTTCCATAGGAGCACACAGACTCTCCTATTCGTCCTTTTCAGGTTCACAAGCTGCACCAGGACTTTTCTCCGTCATAGCAACATCCAGATGGAAACTATTACCTCTCTACCACCATTCCATTTCTTCTCCTGATTCTAATCTTGCTATCTTGGCTTTTTTACATGATCACTCAGCATGTCCACAGGAAAGGAGGAGTCCAAGAAAGAAGAGCAGTACTCCCTGACAGCTTGTCTACAGAGATACTTAGCAAGAGAGACTGCTAACAATCCTCTGAGTCCACACAAAAATCACTGCTTGTGGGACAAAGAGCCACCACAGAACCTTCTCCTACTTGTGTATTAAACAGACCAAAACCAAAGTCTTAACTATGAAACTACTGACTGCAACAAACAAAAAACCCCTTTAATCATTACCAGGAAGGGGAAATTGAGTAGGGAATGTACATTCTCACTTCCACAAGCACATGGATAAACATCTGCTGAGACAACACTTGGAAACATCCAGTATAAGCGAGTACTTGAGGAAATGTTGGAATGGATCTAAGGAACAATAATTTTAGTGATAGAGGGGTCTTGTTGAAAGATGATACTGGAGAAAATATTTTTGTCCATAAATCTGCTATTGTAAAAAAGAACCCCAAAAGTGATGTTTCAAGCTTAGAAGAAGGAGAAAGAGTAGAATTTAAAATTGTGCAAGGAAGGAAGGGCCCACAGGCCGCATGTGTTACAGGTCCTGGGGGTGCCCCTGTGAAAGGTAGTAGATATGCTGGACAATATCCACATAATCCCTATCCTTTCCCCTATCACACTTTCCCCTTTTATCCCATGTCCCTTTATCCCCCATATATGCCCAGCCCAAATCTCCCTTTCTGGCTCCCCTCACAAAACCAGTCCTTTTCATTTGCCATTAATCCCTTTGCAATGCCAATGAGTGGGATGAAAAGGAGGGAGGGAAGAAATGAACTGTCATTTTCTAAGATGCTAACAGGTATGTTGCCGGCTGCCCGTCCGTAGAAACCACAACACAACCGAAGCCGTTTTATGCGGTGCTTTATTAGGGCCCGGGAGGTCTGAGGACTCGCGTCCAAAGTCAGACACCTCCGACCCTCTAAGATTTTCACACACTTTATATACTTTTATGAACAGATTACTTCATACCACACAAGCTTAATTTTTAACTTGACTTACATAATGGTTGTCATATTCTTTTGAGATTTATGGTTCTATTCTACTATTCTTTTTAGATTATAAATTCTACATGGTTGTCTAAACATACAATTATTGTAACAGCTGGGTACAGGTAATCATGTCCTTTCTACAAGTTCAGCATGCTCCACTAAGTCCTTTGATTATACAGAGGCAAGAACCTACATGCTCTTGCCAGAGGGTTGCTACATCTACATTCCACGACTAGGCCGCAGCTAAGCCTTAGCACAACTACTACTATTTGCTTCTACTTGCAACAACTCCCCCCTTTTGAGAATTCTTCATTTCTTGCAAGGATGCTCAATCTTGTTTTCTCTTCATGATCTTGCTTCGAGCTCCATAGATTCTTTACAGGGTGGTGGAGGTGATGGTTTCCTGGTCACTGCTGCTATCAGTCTTCTTGAATGGATGCGTTCTTTATTGATGATTCCTACAAGACACTTATACACTCCTAAAATTATCAGTAACAGAATTATAAACATAACAGCATACTGGATTACTGATGAAATCCACCCAGAGACCTGGAGCCCTAATGAATCAAATATGGCCCCAATCCAATTATGTTGGGCCTCTTTCTCAATTTCTTTAGTTCGGTGTTCAACTGATTCTAATTGAGAAATGTCTTTTTCTACTTCTTGCGTCATGTTTGGGATATGGATACAACAATGATCAATCTTTTCACTCAAATAACTGCAAACTCCATGTTCTTTTAGTAATAGCATGTCTAGAGCCATCCTATTCTGCAGGGTCATTCTGATTGTTGCTTGTAACTGTAGATTCAAATCTTTAAACCCTTTCTTAGTAGCTGCAGGTCCAAGTAAAATTGACATAATTTTCTGGCATATTGACAACTGGAATTATGCCCCAAGGTATAGGATCACCTGCTGCCTGTGGTAAAGGCAAACATGCTGTAATCTGTGTTACATTATGAACCATTCCAAAGTCTCTTATTAATCCTACTACCAAATTTTCTTGTTCCTGTCCTCTGTGAGATGTGAGAGTTGCGTTCCCTGCTTCTCGTATTTTTCTGTGGGACTGTCGTCTCTTCGTCAAAGAGACGGTATATATTCCATGTGTAGGGCTCACTCCCTGATTCAGGTGGGACCAGGCTCTAACCTTTCTTTTTCCATAGTCTGAATAAGATCCACATACTACTATACATAAGTATTGCCCCTCGATTTCTCCCATTATAGGATCAGAATGATTCAGCCATCCAATTCCTCGTTTTCCCATGTCTTTACAATTAGTTTTTCCTTGTGCTGGGTCCCATAGTTTTTGTGGTCCCGTTTTCTACCATGTGACTCGCAAAGAGGATCCACAGTCTTTCTGATGGGTGAATGAACAGTTAATTTTAGAGGCGGACCATTCCACAAGTCCACCACCACAGTGGGAGGATTAACTTTTACTTCTCCCACCGTACGATTTTCCCAAGACATGACTGTTAGATTTATTTGTTTATAATCAAAACTATACCTGATCTGAACCAAACATTTGTATTTTCCTGTTTTGCTCAGAGCTACCTGAAATAATTGAAGGGTAGTATAACCTTGTTGTGTATCTTTATCCCAAACAGTAACAATTCCTGTACTCACTCGTTTTTGATCTCTTTTCCACATGGCCTTTACCTCTGTGGCTCCAGCTCCCTGGTTGTCAGTAATTGTGCAAGTCAGATTGACATTCATTCCTGTCATCACAGCTGCATGAGGCTCGGAAACAGAGACAATAACAGATCCATTGATTGTCACGAATTTTAACAAAATTAACAACAGAATAATCAAGAATGCTGTTTTGCACGAATTATCATCCGGGTTGGGGAGACCACTTGGGTTTCCCATTGAGCTGGAACTTTCTTGACTCGGGTGTAGTGGATCCATGTGTCGTTTCCTTCTACCTTTACTGCAGTGAAGGTCGTTAGGATCACTTGGTGGGGGCCGTCCCATGTTTCTTTCAGCGGGTCAGTATGCCAGTTTTTCACATACACCTGGTCTCCTGGTTGTATGTCGTGTACAGGATTCTCCAGAGGAAGTGGACGATTCCACTGCAAAGCACCTCTCAAGGCAGTGAGAACTCTGTTAAGTGACATAACATAATTGAAAATTATCTGGTCACCTGACACATACATATCTCCTTTCAGGGTGGTAGCATGATAAGGTTTCCCATACAAAATTTCATACGGGCTAACTCCTATCCTTTCTCTGGGTTTAATTCTGATTCTAAGCAGAGCTAACGGTAGTGCCTGGGGCCATTGTAATTTTGCTTCTTGACAAATTTTCTTAACTTGATTTTTCAAGGTCTGATTCATCCTTTCTACCTGACCACTAGACTGGGGTCTCCAGGGAGTATGAAGGTTCCATGTAATACCTAGCATCCGAGCCACATCCTGAACTACTCCTGCCACAAAGTGCGGTCCCCTATCTGATGACAATCCTAGTGGTACTCCAAACCTGGGAATTATTTCTTTTAGCAGTGTCTTAACTACTTCTTTGGCCTGATTCGTTCTGCATGGAAAAGCTTCTGGCCACCCAGAAAAGGTACACACGTACACCAGCAGATATTTGTAGTTCTGAGCTTTAGGTAGTTCAGAGAAATCTACTTGCCAGTAGTCACCTGGTTCTGGCCCTGCCTGAATTTTTCCTAACTGAATTTGCTTCCTAACAATAGGGTTATTTCTTAAGCAGGTTGGACACATTGCATTCACCCGTTTCGCTAACATTAACATCTGGTTAGAAATTATTTCTTCCTTTAAAAATTTTACCAAAGCCTCTGCACCCCAATGGCATTTATTATGTTCAGTCTCTAGGATAGTTTTCAGGATTTTGGTGGGTACCAGAACTTGTCCTGAGGATGTTACATACCAGCCAGTGGCATTCTTCTGAGCTTGTGTCAGATTTGCCAGCTTCTCGTCTTCTTCCGAGTATTGTGGTTTCTGTGCAAGGAAAGGGGTCACCGGACTTACCCTCGTAGGAATGACGGCCATTTGTGTCCATACTTCCCGTGCAGCACTCTTTGCAGCCATATCTGCCAGTCTATTCCCTTGAAATATCTTTCTTTCTTCTCGTTGATGACCTCTCACGTGCATCACTGCCACTTTTGCAGGTTTGAGGACAGCATCCAACAAGTCCAATATCTCTGCCCGATATTTTATCGCAGTTCCTTGAGAGCTCAACAGCCCTCGTTCCTTCCACAGTGCTCCATGAATGTGCACTACTCCGAATGCATATTTTGAATCTGTCCATATATTTACCTTCTTGGCAGTACTGAGGGTGAGGGCTCTCGTCAGTCCAATGATTTCTGCTTTCTGGGCCGACGTTCCGGGAGTTAATGCTTTTGCTTCGATTACCTGCGTGGTAGTAACAACAGCATACCCAGCATACCTGGTTCCGTTCTCCACGAAGCTGGATCCATCCGTGAACAATTCCCACTCAGGGTCTCCCATGGGTTCATCCTTCAGATCCATTCGGCTGGCGTACACCTGTTCAATGGTTTCCACGCAATCATGGGCTAACTCGCCCTCATCCCGCTCGCTGCGGAGGAATTCTGCTGGGTTAATGTGGTTAGTAGTTTTTAGCTCCACATCATCTTGTTCCCTTAATACTGCCTGGTATTGCATCATCCTGTTTGAGGACAGCCAATGACCCCCCCCTTTTGTTCCAAAACTGCCAACACCATGTGGGGTACAAACACATCCATCTTTCTTCCTAGGGTAAGTTTCCGTGCTTCTTGAATAAGGATCACAGTAGCTGCCACTGCTCGTAAGCAGGCTGGCCACCCGGTGCTGACATTATCCAGCTGTTTTGAGAAATATCCCACCGGGCGCTTCCAGGACCCTATTTTCTGGGTTAGCACTCCCAACGCAAGCCTTTGCCTTTCGTTAACATACAGCTGAAAGTCTTTGTTTAAGTCTGGCAGCCCTAAGGCAGGGGCTTCTTTCAAGGCTCGCTTAAGGTCCTGGAAGGCTTTCTCTCGTTGTGAGGTCCAGTCTAGTTGTGATTCTTTCAATGCCTCGTACAGAGGTTTGGCTAGCAGTCCGAAATTTGGTATCCACAGCCGACACCAACCTACCATACCCAGAAAGGACCTCAGCTCCTGATGATTTCTGGGTAGAGGTATAGCACAGATTGCTTCTATCCTGTTAGTCCCTAGTTTCCGTTGACCTTGCGTTATTTCACATCCCAGGTAAAGCACACTTTCTTTCAGGACTTGAGCCTTTTCTTTTGATACTCTATACCCCGCTTGTCCCAGCATGTTAAGTAATGCAATGGTTAGCTTGAGGCACAAGTTTCTCTCATCAGTGGCCAACAAAATGTCATCCACATATTGTAAAAGGACATAAGAAAAGGGAGACTCTTTTACCTGTGTAGTCTTCCACTCTTCTAATTCCTTGGCCAACTGCTTCCCAAAAATCGTAGGGCTGTTCTTGAATCCTTGAGGCAATCGAGTCCATGTGAGTTGTTTCTTCCTTCCAGAATTCGGATTTTTCCATTCAAAAGCAAAATATTTCCTACTTTCAAATGCCAAAGGGATGCAAAAGAAAGCATCTTTCAAATCAATCACTGTAAACCATTTAAATTTTTCTGACACAGATGTTAACAAGGTGTATGGATTAGCAACTACAGGATGAATGTCTTTAACAATAGCATTAATAGCTCGCAAATCCTGAACTAACCTATACTTACCATTTGGCTTTTTAACTGGAAAGATGGGAGTATTACACTCTGATTCACATTCTTGTAAGATTCCTTGAGTCAGATACTGGGCTATCAAAGGGGCTACTCCCCTTCTGGCTTCCAATTTAATGGGATATTGTTTTATCCTTACCGGCTGAGCCTCTTCTTTTAATTCAATTACAACAGGCTGGGCCACCTTAGATTTTCCCGGGGATCCTGTTTCCCACACCCAAGGCACTACTGCTTGCTCTACTTCTTCAGGTATTGGGGTAGGATCTATTTCCTTTATTGCAAAAATTTTTCCGATATCTTCATCTGGAATGTCTAACTTCACCCTCCCCTTTTCAAATATTATTTTGACATTCAACAGGGACAGCAGATCTCTTCCAAGCAATGGCTTTGGGCAGTTAGGCATGTATAGAAATTGGTGATCTAATTCTTTTCCCCTAAATTTTAAACTTACCGGTTGCAAAAATGGTCTTTCCTCTAATTGCCCCATTGCCCCTACTACTTGAACAGTAGTATCACTTAATGGACCCAATTGTTTATTAAGCACTGAGTAAGTAGCCCCCGTATCTACCATAAATTCTTGTGGTTTTCCATCTATTTCTATCCGTACTTTAAGGTCCGGTTCTAGTCAGTTCTGATGCTGATAATGCCCCAAAACCATCGCTTGGGTGCCATCTGCTGGTGTCATTGGGTAATGGCTTGCAGCACCCAAATTGCCACCAGCCATCCCATTTCGTACCGGGCATTCATTTTTCCAATGTCCTATTTGTCGGCAAAAAGCACATTGATTCGGACCCAAACTCCCTTGCCCTTGATACAACTCCATTTTTCCCGTCCCATTAAATTGGAATCCTTCCCGGCCTCGACAATTACCTCTGCCCCGATTAAAGTCAGCAGTGATTACAGTAATCATTTTTCCCTTTGTGCAACCCTTCATCTTCAAACCCCTCACTTTTCCATGTTCATAGCAAACATCCTAATGGTGTATTTTTAGGTACTTTCCCATTTGATTGAACCAACACTTTAAAGGTTTTAAACGGCATCA
This sequence comes from Lanius collurio, assembly GCA_020086605.1. NCBI lineage: Eukaryota > Metazoa > Chordata > Aves > Passeriformes > Laniidae > Lanius > Lanius collurio. The sequence continues at coordinate 3,209 of JACBWW010000577.1, read as the reverse complement.
TTCCTCAGCAAAATACACAGTGCAATACACAATAACAATACACAATACAGAAATACACAACAACACTTAACAAACGAGTTAAAATAATACTGAGATATAACAATACCAAAACCAGACCAAACCAAACCAACTAGAAATACACAACAGAACAAGTTAAATGACACTGAGATATAACAATACCAAAACCAAACCAAACCAACTTGCCACTGCTTGACGCCGCGAGGGGCAAGTGCCGGACCTGCGTAGCTTTCGCCGCGTCTTATGGCCGGCGCCTGGGCTTCCACCAAGACGTCTTTAGCCCAACCCTGCGAGGATCGTAGCCTCGCCTTATGAGCAGGCTTCCCCATACCACAGAAAATAAAGCCCCTCGGGCTTACCTTTGCAGTTGTCCGTCAGGCGCGGGGGTCGGGCACGAACCGATGGCTCCTCCGAGAATTCCTCGGTGCCGGCGTGGAGTGAATCGGAACGCGAACCGCCCCAGCCACCTTCGGAGTCCTGCCGCGGTCGCCAGAAAACTGTTGCCGGCTGCCCGTCCGAAGAAACCACAAAACAACCGAAGCCGTTTTATGCGGTGCTTTATTAGGGCCCGGGAGGTCTGAGGACTCACGTCCAAAGTCAGACACCTCTGACCCTCTAAAGATTTTCACACACTTTATATACTTTTATGAACAGATTACTTCATACCACACAAGCTTAATTTTTAATTTGATTCACATAACAGTTGTCATATTCTTTTGAGACTTTTGGTTCTATTCTACTATTCTTTTTAGATTATAAATTCTACATGGTTGTCTAAACATACAATTATTGTAACAGCTGGGTACAGGTAATCATGTCCTTTCTACAAGTTCAGCATGCTCCACTAAGTCCTTTGATTATACAGAGGCAAAACCTACATGCTCTTGCCAGAGGGTTGCTACATCTACATTCCACGACTAGGCCGCAGCTAAGCCGTAGCACAACTACTACTATTTGCTTCTACTTGCAACAGAGAGAGAGGTGATCACCAGAGGGCAAGGCCAGCCAGAGCTGGCAGGTTTGTTCCGGGAGAAACCCTGGCACAAAGGGAATGTTTTAGGGGGAGGAACAATTTCAGCCATGGGCCCCTGGAGGAGAAGGACAGTTCTTTTCCATGGGAAGGAAAGCACAGAGCCCCAGTGCTTCAGTGGCTGATGAGAGGCAGCACTCGACTTGCTAAAATCAGCCAGAGCTGTCTGGCAGCCCACAGGAGGCCAAACCAGCCAGACCTGTTCCATGTTCCCTTGGTTCCATGAGGCCCTGTAGTGTCACAATGTTCTCCTTGCTCCTGCAGTGTCACAATGGCCCCTTGCCCCTGCAGTGCCACAATGGCCTCTTGCTTCCATGAGGCCCTGCAGGGTCACAATCACCCTTTGGTTCTGTGAGGCCCCACAGTGTCACCATGGTCTCCACAATTCCATGGGGCCTTGCAATGCCACAATGGTCTCCATGGATCCACGGTGTCCCGCAGGATCACAATGGCTCTTTGGCTCCACCAGGCCCTGCAATGCAACAATGGCCTCTTGGTTCCACAAAGCCCTGCTGCTTCACACTGGCCCCTTGGGACCATGTGGCCCAGGAGTGCCACAGTGATCTCCTTGGTTCCACAGGTCCCAAAGCGTAGAAGTGCCCCCTTAGTCCCACGAGGCCCTGCAGTGTCACAGTGGTCTCCATAGGAAGGAAACCACCAAGCTTCAGTGTTGCAGGGGACAGGAGAGGCAGCCACAAGAGGCCAAGACCAGCCAGACCTGTCTGTCTGTGTACTGTCCTAAGGCAAACCCTGTGTGTGTGTCAGACTTAGAGCAGGACAATCCTCAAAAAACACTTGCTTAGAGAAGGAAAAGGGAACTTCTTTGGGTCTTCTGCCACTTATTAATGGCATCATTTTGAAGCTTTACAATTTCCATGGGCAACCCTATTTTCCAGATTGGGAAACAGTTTCCTACACGCATTCCTTACAAAAACACTCCAGAGAGCCCTGTTAACCACACCTCATCCTCCAGTCACAAATGCAACTGTTTCTTCAAAATCAAGGAACAGAAAGCTGAAGCAGCCACTCCAACCCGGCAGTTTCCAACAAATTTTATTCTCTGCTTTCCAGGTCTTACTTTGTAGCAAATGGGGTGTCTCCAAGCACAGAGAAATGTTCCTGAGGAGCATCCCAGCATGGTGCTCCAGCCCAAAAGCTGCAACTGGGGAGCCCCTGCACCTGTGCTTTGAGGTGTGGCCGAGAGCACTCAGGGAATGCAGCTGGGGGCTGTGGGGGTCAGACACGGCCCAATGCATGGCACAGACCCAGCAGAGAAGGCACTGTTGGCATGAGAGCTGCAAGAATGCCAAACACAGCCCCCCCACACCTGCACACTTATTGGCCATTCCCATGGCCTCTCTGCATGTCCATCTGTGCCTCAGCATTCATTCCCATCTGGAAGCAGTCGGAGCAGGGAGGATTGGTCCCCAGCAGGAGTGGATCCCGGCTGGGAACACGCCTGGCAGTGCTGGTTTGCAGAGGTGTCTTGGTTTGAAAGACAGGTGTCTGCCAAGGAAGGCGGGAACCTCCCTTGGAATTGAAAATGTGGCCCCCTTCCCTCCAAATTATCAGAACTTTGAAATTACGGAGCTTTCAGGCAAAGGTGTGGGAAAAGAAATACCAGTTCTTTACCAGCAGTGATATATTGGTATAACCAGACACACAACACCAAGGGCAGCAGCAACAAACAAAAGCACAAACCCAGTAACAGCCTTGTCTCCCTTGGAGCACTTTCCCCTGTGGTGCAGTTCCGCTCACGGCCAGCAGGGGCGCTGGTGGCTCCCGGCCGGGCAGGGTGGGTGCCATGATTCCCCCGCGGCTGCAGAGGGCGCTGTGGCGCGAGCTCGGCCGCCGCTCTCAGGCGGTAATGGCGGCGCAGCCGGCGGGATGGGATGGAAAAGGGGCTTCCTTTGGAAACCCCC
>JACBWW010000576.1:0-29589 GCA_020086605.1 Lanius collurio | reverse complement strand
GCCCTGAGGTTTTGATGTGAAATTACTGAACAGGACCTACTGGACACCACTTATCCCTCATCCTCAGAGTCTGATCATCTTGCCTCAGTTTTGGACATGTTGCATAGCAGCAAACTCTGAGCCTGTGCCTTTCTCCCCTCACTTCAAAGCTGTAAGATACCAATAACCCTAGGAAATTTGACTCTGGACAGTATCAGTTTCCCACTTGACTGAACCCAAATGGGCACTTGACTACCTGACACACCTTGCCTGCAGTTAAATCCTTAGGACGTAGCAAAAACATTATCCTGTATTCCCAGTGCCTATTTGACTAATAGCAGTAAGAAAACTCAAAGGAAGGAAAATGCAATATGGCATTAAAGTCATGTAGTTCATGTTCTATATATGTAACTTTTTTAGAGTTTGCAGTTAGTTGGCACTGCAATATTAAAAGTACTCCTAAATTTTTAATTTCATTCCATCTTCTTTTTTTTTTTTAATTGAAGAAATAGAGAAAGGATAAAAGACCTAAACCCTTCACAATCAAATCCAAACATTAATTTTTTATACAGGAATCCACAAGAATTCATGTGTTTTGTTACTGTCCAAGGCACTGTGGAAGATGACAACCAAATTACCAATTTATGGGCTACCCAGCCTTAAACCACCTAAGCAGCAATGTATTTCATGAAGTACAGATCTAATTAAATATTCATCGCTTGGGCTGTAATTTGGTCAGAGAGTGGTTTATCAAATACGAAAATCTACCCACCTCCCCAGCAAAATACAAAGCAATACTTGAGTTTAAAAGAGGTGACAACAGTCAATATCATTGGATGGAGGGTTTTCCTCCTACTCTCTGTTTATTGTACCATCTGGGTTACCAGGGACTTGAAATCTACAAGAGTAGTTTGCTTCATCCCATTGCCAAAGCAAACCACAAAAAAAAAGTCAGACCATGAGCTACTGAGGCCCTATAAGGGCCTATCCCTATGATGCCTTTGACAGCAGACACTCCTCCCTTCAGTTCTGAGGAGACTCACCTTCACTTCACTCTCCACCACAAACATAACACAAAATGTGGACAGGATCACAGGCACTACCAAAAAACTGATGCCTCTCCACAAAGCACACTCAGTATTATTCAGAGCTCACTTACCGAAGAGCTGACCCTGACCAACCCTGCACAGAGGGGATCTTTGACTGCATGATCTAGCTCTGCCACTAGAAAGAGGTATTACTGTCAAATCCATTTACCTTTGCTAGCTTCTGGCAGCACTGGTAGGCTGTCAGGAAAAGAAATGAGCTAATGTTCACCAGCAGACCCTTGCCCGCTTCTGCTCTCTGGACATGACAAGCCCTGTCATTTCTCATATGTGAAAAATCGGAGTAATAATGCCTCTCCCCTCCAGGATGATATAATGGTGTCTGCACAAATAGAGGAGAGCAGCAGAAACTCTGGCATTCAATACAATGTGCAGTATACAGATATCAAGAAAAACAACAAATATTAGAAGAAAACATTTTTTTTATGCCATCTTTGATTGAAAGAGGAATTCATACACAGGAAATTGGCTCACATTGCTATTAAAGAAAAATCCATTGACGCTGGTTCCTTATTGTTGGTCCTTTCAATATCTCTGCCTGTACAAGTCAGAGCTGCCACATTTGGCACTTCCTTGTTTTCCCCAGTTGTGAACCTGGTAGAGGGAGCTGGTGCTCACAACCTGTAACGTTACATTACATGGGCTACTGGCAAAGACTGCTACTGCTACTCAGTGCTGACACTGGCACTGATCCTTTCAACCAGCTAAGGAAAGGATAAGGCAATGTGAAAGGCTGAGACCCCAGCAGTCAACTCTTTCTTCCCCCTTGCCAACAGGGCTTTTTGATGTGAAAAGCCATTACCAAATTTATGCCCTCTTATGGTTCAAATTCTTTCAGAGACCCTGCCCATACAAACATCTAAGAAGGAGTCAGACACTGGGCAGGACAAGCTATATTTCCACCCAGGGAATAAAGCTTCAGAGGACCTCTTTTTCACCTTGTGTGCCCCTTATCCATCAAGCACCTCTCACCTCGACCAGTTAAGAGTATTGATGAATACCTTCTCTTTGCAAGTTCATCAACAGTATCACACAAATAACATTAATGGGGTTCAGCAACCCTAATGAGAAGCCCATCAGCAGCTGCCTTAAAACAGTGCAGGGAGTGTTTAGCCAAAATTATCTTAAGTGCTCATGGACTACTTCTTGTCACTGCTCAGTACAGAGAATCTCGTTCCTTGATGATTCACTTTTTACACTTCTGTGCATAGGTCATTTCAAACAGACTCCAAAAGAGGAACTGTGATGTACTGAAAAAATTGTGCAAAATTTCTGAATTGCTCTGACATGTGCTCTAAGGGGGCTTCATCTTCCCCAGAAATGTGTTCACGTATGCACGTGTATACATACTTGCAAGAAAAAAATGTAAGTTTAAACATCAGGAACACTAATTTAAGAAAAAAAATTATGTAGTAAGTTTGTTGCATAACTCAAAACAAACAAGGGTAGTTTATTAAAAGAGAATTCTATTCCTGTCTTGAACTGGAATCTACAGCAGAGGATAAAAAAATCACAGTAACTGAAAACTCCAAACCCTAATAAAACCTTTGGCTGACTGAGCATGAAAGAAATCTTTTCTTATCATGTTCCAAAACATGCAAAGACAAGGCCCATAAAAATACACCTGTGCTGTCACCTCTTCCTCTGCTATGCATTGTATGGAAGTGATTGCCCTCAAGAGTGCAATTTAATTCTGCTCATTTCATAATTAGCACAGTTGCTATTACAGCAAGGCAAATTTTCCCTGCAAGAACTCATAAAACCCGTAGTCCAGAAGTTTATCTGGGTTCTTAAACTGGTAACTGCACTTACAGAGGAAAAAAGGAGAGAAACAGCTTAGGACAGAAGGATTGGTGAACGGACAGCGGTCAGCAGACAGACATGAGCAAAAAAGAGAAGAAGAGAGATAGAAAAAAAGGAAGTAGAGAGGTGAAAGAAAGAACAAAAGTGCATTTTTATTACAATATTACAAGCCCTCTGATTGCTCTAATTACACCTAAAGGGAAACAAAACTTGCCTGCTAGTAGCAAGTGCATGAATAATTAACAGGAAAGGAAGGAAGGCAGCAAAGCTGCAAAAAGCCCAGACAATCTTAAGCTATGGGCAATTTCTCTGGAAAGCAGGAAAGCATTTAATTCCTGGTGTATGGTGGTATTTCTTTTCCATTTTCCTCCCTTCCTGTATGTCAACTGAGCTGCTTTTCTTCTCCTTGCCCACCATTCTCAGCCTGTGGTAAACTAACTCATCTTATGATGCTGATACTTCTTACTGTGACTTAGCACTTTAAATGTAAGTTGTCTGATCCTACAGACTATTTGGGTGAGAGTATCTCCTAAGAAAATCCAAGAGAACACACAGAAAAAGCATGCCTTTTTTTGGAAAGATCAACAGTTCAGTAGTAATAGCCCCTAAGACGTACAGGAAAATCTGAGGCTTCAGTAGCCACTAAAAACATACTTAGATTCCTTAAATGTAGTGGTGGTCCCTCTCACAGCTTTTCTAAACAAAAATAGTTTGGGCCCCAATGTCTTAACCCACCTCCAATCTTCTTAGTGATTTATACAAGCAGATACCACAAGGAATTGAAGAAATATAATGGTATTCTTTTAGTTTTCTCCCTAAATTGTCCTTTGATTTCGAAAAAGTAACCTTCAGGATTTTTTCTTCAGCATATAGAGTGGAACTGAACTGTTAGGCATCAGAACTTATTGTAAAACTACAAACCCACCTAACTAACCAATCCCATAGGAAAGAGTCCAAAATAGTTTGATCTTGCACAGTAGCATACACAGTAGACAGGTGGGTCGGTGGGGCATCTCTGGAATTAAAAGAAAGTAATTAACCAAAGGGGATCGAATAAATATCTTTGATAAAGCTTTTAACAAAAATAAACAAACAAAAATTAAACATTTCTGGAAATATTAGTAGAACATTATAAAGGAACTAGAAGGGATAAGGGGTGGGTAAACATGTTATTAATGACTACAGAGAGAGCCTTCATCTATTTTTCTGAAATATCAAAAAAGGAAAAGAATAATCAACTCCAACAGAAATTTATTAATAGGACTTAACAAAGGTTGTATCTTTCCATCCTGAAGCAATGTCTTTGCTGATCCATAGGAATGAAAACATTTGCTTGCAATTAATCAAGGAAACACAAAAGAAATCTTGACTTTATTTTTTAGCATTCTAGAACAATGCTGCTATCAGTCACTTCATGTCTGCAGTGGGCTAAGTGCTAAATAAAGCTATTTTCAAATTATGGATATTTACCAAAATAAACAAATGCATTTATTACACAGCAGGCAAGGAGAAGGAAAAGAACGAGAAGAAGCAAAATAAAGACTGAGAAAGAGAGGTCCTTACATCTATTTATTTATTTAATTTCTGGAAGTAAAAGCTTTTTGGAGTGCAGAAATCCAATTGCTACATGCACCATGATGGATTAGCTCTGGTAAGATGAAATAAATAGCCATTCATCTTACTGCTCACATCAGCACTGGGTGTACCATGTACAGAACTAAAATGAAAAGCCCACAGACAACCCTAACCTGGGGACACATGCAGTAGGAACATTTGCAAAACAGCTTTGGTACCAGAGCTAGCTCTGAATGCGCTTTTGGAGTCTCAAACTAGTCATATTTGAATCAGTCATTCTGTAATTCTCCTGTCTCTCTATGGATAGCCACACAGAGAAAAGCATGTACAAAGTCATCCATTCTGGAACTCCTTGAGGGCTTTCTCTCCACTCAAAGCATCTCAGGAGGTGTGCCCTTCAAAGACCTTTTGTCTACTGCTGTAATATAATTTCCACACTACCATCACCAAATGCTGTGGCAGCATTTTTTTCTCCTCACTTTTCAAGTCTCTTCTAAATACAAAGATTGAAATAAATTCCTTGAAACATCAAATTAAAGTATCTAAGTCTCCTCTTATATGCATTTTATGCTAACTTAGTCTTACTGATCAGAGATATACTACCCCAAGGAAAAACAAAATTTCTGCATTTATGGCAAGAGAATTAAGAGAAAAAAACTAGTCTTGCTGGAATCTGAACTTATGGTTTCCATTTTGAGATGGAGAACCATAAGTAATGGTCCTCCAGTACACCACTTTCATCTTCACATGGAGCAGAAAAGGCTTGAGAAAGCCCTGATCTTCATCATCTTATGCCAGGACCTTTAAAAAAAATTTGAGGACATCATCACTAGCAATGAAGTAGGTGCACAAAAATAGGGATTCAGTGGACAGAAAGTTGAGAGAATGGATTCTGAGCAACTCAGGTATGGCAACAAATTTTCTCTCTGGCACAGTCAGAAGTGACTTGCTATTCACCAAGCCAGATACTCACTCTCATTTACTGACTCCTGAGACATGCAGCAAACACCCCATTCCTACTTTCTTTTCCAACAGATGTAATCAAACACCTTCAGGACAAAATTGTTTTGTTATTTGGTTTCTTCTGTGTTTGTATTTTTTTTCCAAAGCACCTTGTCCTCTATCTCACACTGGTTTTTATTGCTTAGGTGAAACAAACTTAATGACTTTTCAGCAGTACAGTAATTACAGTCCTGGTGGAGTCTGTAGAGGCAGGAGGTCACTAACACCTGAGCAAATCTGATTCCAAACAGCATATCTCCATTCACCTGAAACAGATGAGAACTGCAGTTGCCTCAGGGTATTCATTCTGCATTGCCTTGCCTGAGTGGAAGCATATGTTTCTCTTCCTCAACAGTGTTTGTTTGTCAGAAATTTCTCTTTGCTAAATCCCCTGGTCTACAGCACCAATGGTACAGCTGCAGTTGTTCCATCCTCCTCTCCTCTGCCCTGTGAGAGGAGGAACAAAAGGAGTTCAGATAATAAGGTCAAGGGCTGTGGAAAGACTGAAGGACTTCAGAGAGAAAACTGTCCTCCCCCTAAGGCTACAGAAGTGTTACAAAGCCACATTAGGAAGCGGTAAAACAGACCCTCTTTAGATGCAGAGCAATCAGAGAAAGGAGAGAGCTCTGCCTACAAAGAAAATTGGAAATGAGAAGTAGCAACAGAGAAGGTCCCACAAAAGTTGTGCACTTGAAAAGACAAGTCTGTTTTCTGCCTTTCAGCTCCAGACCCTGAAAAAGAGGATGGGACCCTAGAGCCCACAGGTACTTCAGTAGCCCTCTACAGGAAGAGGAGCACCAGTCCACACACACACACACCATGGGTCCAATCTCCAAACAATAAAAAATCCAACCACCCCAAAGTGATGAAATACTGAATATTTCCTAATGTACAGTATCCTCACATCCTTCTGTTATCCCTCCTGCTCTGAATAGACAATTTTTAATCAGAGTGGCACGCATGGTTAGTTGTGAGTAAGTTACAGATGGTTACTCATATGTGAACCTTGACTTAGGAGAGACAGTTCCTGATAAGTTTGATTAATATTATTTTAACCCACAGATATAAAGTTAGTTGCTCAGACAGTTTTGTAGTACATCAGCTTCAGTTCACATATTCACCTAGCCTAATTCTATTAGTGCATTTCATCATTGAAAGAGAGCTCCCATTAAACAAACTCCATGAACTCTTCCACAAACGTTTAACAAACTGAACAAGCTTCCTCACACTCACAGTCCTAAAGATCTGTGTACAAAAAGCTCCAGCAGATTAATTTCTAAAACTCACCAGCCTTACAACTGAGCATGTGCCCAGCTGTTGCATCCTTGTTAAATGCTCTGATCACCTGAGCTTCTGCCCAACAGTAGCTTTGGGCTCCTCCTAGGAGCCAGGATCTGCTGAACAAATATTAGTGAAGCTCCTGGGAAGGAAATAATTAAAAATGCCAAATCATCCTAATCCAGACTTTATGAGTCTGTTCTTGGCCTTTCTCTTTGGCTCAGATGTTCTCTTCAAAGGGAGACATCTGAAGAGAATCCAATGGCTGTCCACTCCTTCATGTGACAATAAGCCTGTCATTCAACCAGTAGCTTTCAGTGACTATCCAACATTTTCTGAAACTCAAAGAGCTTTGTGCACCACCCCATACTTGTCTCATTTCAACCCAGAGGTGGTTACATTGCCTGAGCGCAGCTCATTAATTGCTTCAGGCCCTCTTCCAGTAAAGGTGCTGGGAAAATGAGAGCTATTATTAGCATATACAGAACCAGTGTCCAGCAGCCAGAACTGGACAGCACTGGTTAGCATTAAACTAGCATTTCTGACTATCAAGGTCCTTCTTCTACCACACTGTAGCACCACATCTGTTGTAACACAGGAGCAACATATCAAGCCATCATGTTGCCATCAAAAATTCAGTGTGATGACCAAAGAGCTCACTGATTTTTCCAGGACCTAGAGCACACCCAGGAGCAACAGTAAAGACACACAGAGCTGCCTCATTAAGAAGAAGGATGAGAAGTATCAATGTGCCAGACAGCTGCTAGCAAGCACAAATTGAAGGGTGACTAGATTGTGCCAACTGTCTCCAAAGTAGCTGCTTAGGGTAGGACACAACATTCTGATGATGGCAGCTGGGAGTGGAAAGTATGGCCCAGCAGCCTGACAAGTTAATGCCTTTTGCATAAATGCCTCCAAGTATGCAGTTCAATCTACTGAACAAATAAACAATAATCCATAAGAGAAATAGAGAAGTCTTCAGATCCAAAGGACATGAGGAGGCTACAGTAACTTGCTGTTCACAGTATTTCTCTGCCAGAAGTTCCATAAAACCATCTGTGCAGAAAAGCTGTTTATGTTCCATCATGTAGCTTTTCTTTAGATTGGATTTCCAATTCATGACTAGTAAAGCCCATTTTTAAGATGTGGAACACTTATTTAGCACCACATAACCCTATGAGCTGTCAGGGGCCATGATATTCCTTTCCCAGACAAAGGACTTGACAAAGAGTTTATAAAAGCATTATCCCCATATTACAGCTATGCAAATTAGAGATCAGATTACTGGCCCAATATTCAGGGGAGCTGGAAAGGTATATTGTTCCAGAGTTATAGATAGGACATTGAAATCTAAACCGTAGGGGGGAAAAAGTCCCTCCAACAAGAACATGCAGAACTTTTATTGTCCTTTTTCATCCAGTGATTTCCAACAGAGTCATGAGAAGAAAAAAGAGATGCCATTTTATATGATGGATAACAGAAAGAAAAAAAAAAAGAGAGCGAAAGTGAACTGGTATTCCTTGGTCATGTAAAGAGTAAATGGGAATGCTAATAATAAGCGATATGTTCCCAAAATGTGTCTCAGGCTCTGAATGGATCATGATGCCTTGGTTTGACCTAAATGCTGGAATTAGTTGGGTTTTTTTTTTTTTCACATCAAATCAAAATCAGAATATGGGTTCTTCTTGGTTTTGTTTTCTCTTTTTTTTTAATTGTGGAAGTTGACAAGACTTCAATTGTTGCTTTTAAAAACAAAATGACTGCTCAGTGATATGTGGTAAGCCAGAGTGGCAGCATTTGAAGTCCATGGTTCATTCATATTCTGTGACAGATGAGGAACATATAGTTATGATTTGTGACAATCCCTGAAAGAATTTATCATTTTTAAAGGAACAAGTACTCTCTAACCCAAACAAATGGGGACCATATAACACATCTATTTCACTCAAAACTGTTAACTTCAACACAGTACTGTTGTCCAGTTCCATAACAAAGAACTGAAAACAACAAAGTAAAAGTGCTGGCCACTGAAGAGATGATTCTTCATCTCTGATTACTCCCTAGAATACATCATCTCAAAAGCAGACCCATAGACTTCCAGGTGCCTCCAGGCTCCTGGAAGCATTCAGAATTTCATTTCAACTCTGAAACACATCCAAGAAAGACATGAAAATAAAGCAGGGACAGAGGGAAGTAAAATTCAGACAAAATCAGCCTTTCAAGTTTCCAGGTTAATCTACATGCACATTAGTCATAGTTTGTGTGCCAGGACATAATGAAACTAGTATCTAAATAAATTGACAGAAACAAAGACAACATAATGCTGGTGTATCTAATGAAAATTCTTCTCTGTTATAAACAGAAAATAAAGGTGTGGAGAAGACACTGCTCTGTAAAACTACCAGTGAAATGCTTTCTCTGCATATAGAGAGCTTTAAAGTTCCATAAAATTCAAGTGGGTGCAACTTGCCTTCAGACTTGGGGCAGCCTCATTCAGAGGACACATTGCATGCCCTCCAAATATAATCTCACTTATTCTGCCTCATTGTCACTACCCCTGAGTCTTAAATATAGGTTGAAGGAAGCAGCTGCCTTCTACTACCTGAAAAATGAAAAATTGGCTTTTGGCAAACCCGACCACTTCATGTAACCTATAGGGATCATCAAATCTATTCCATCTTCTGTGGTGCCTTTGGTGAGGAAACAAAATCCACATATGATTTGCTCAGTTTGACTGTTTCAGATTTTATTCCTTGAAGTCCCTTAAAGACATCTGTATAGAAGGAAAAAGAGGACTGCTGTAGCTAGGATTTGGAGTTGCTTACACTATAAATCTGGTAGCCTCACATTTTTTGTTTGATGCTAGGCAGGCAACAGGAACAAGGACGACCAGTGGAGAAGTCAATGAAACCTGCACTACTGCAAAATTACTCTGGACCTGCAATGAATGCAGTGGATGTTACAGCCTCTCTATTGCTTCCCCATTATCAGTTGGTGACAAGATTCCAAATTCATCCCTAACCACAGTGCTTAGGGTGGCTAATACTTTCAGCAACCTATTTCTCCAGGTCATGATAATGTCTTTGAATTGCAGCCCTGACATTTGGCATACCAACTGATTCCACTATCTAGCTTTACCTGCAAATGTAAAGAGAGGAATTATTCTATCCTATCACCTCACCATTAGTGAAGGCGTTAAGCAATATCAGCTCCAGCACTGACCCCTTGGGAACACCACTGTCCTGTGCTAAAACACAGGCATTTTGTTTCACCTTACTGAAGAAACAGCTCTTCATGTAGAAAACGAGAGGGGTGAAAATAGATGATCTATAAGGTCTCTTCCAACCCAAACTGTTGTAAGAACCACCAGCACTGTGACGAAGAGATAATAAACTGATTGGCTGACAAATCGGAACTCATCACACCTTTGCAGGAAAAGAAACAGCACAGATTAGATCCACTTCATAAGTTTATTAGTTATCAGACACCAATGTCTGTTGTCTGTGGCCACATACTCCTAAAAAACTAATAAAGATTTTTCCAAAGAAGCAATGAGGAAATCTGGACTCTGACATGAGCCATTATTTACAGAGTTAATATAAAGGCCCTACATTATTTATTCCAAGATCTTCAACAGAAGTACCACTTTCTCAACCAACATGAACAGTTTTTGCTTGAAGTGAACACTTGCCATCAAAATATCCTTATTATTCTGAATACATGCTTTGTGTTATTTCTACATTTTTCAAAGGATATTAAAAAGTAGTTGAAAACAAAGCAATCAAGTGTCCCTGTGAGGTAGATTTGTCCTGTTAGTTGCAATTGATAAAGTGCAGCCACTTCCAGGGTTAAAAAAAAATAACTTTAATTACAGTATTCACACACAAAAAAAACCTGATATTAGATAAAACTGTCCATTCAATCCAGAGGCTTATTAGAAAACTCTGATATTTGTATTTAATTAAAGCAGTTTATAGTCAGATGATGAATCTTCCCACTAACTAATTTTGAACAAATAAGGAAAACAACTAGTTGCAGGATCATCTGGGCAATTACTGCTCTGCCTGTGGATTCTTCATACTGGGAAAGAAATGGAAAAATTTCATCAAGAGTGAGTCTTCAAGTTATAGTTCAGAAAATGAACATGCAGTATCTTTAAAAGAAAAGACAGTATATCTGCTCTGACTTCTGTACTTGGGACAGTGACAGAGCTGTAGAAAATGGAGTCTCAGAGCCAAGTCTTAGTTCAGAATATTCTCTGTGTTAATAAAGTATATGCTGGACCAGCAATTTTGGCAATTTGTGATGCATTTCTTGTGTATTTACTGTTCATGTATCGCAAGTGCTGTGGCTTAATTTTGTTATCTTTCTGCTCTGAGAAAATTTGAAGCCATAAAACATGATTGATTGACATTTTGTCTTCATGCCATAACACTGTGCCACAGAGCCATGCCACCTGTCACCACTGCTGGCTGCAGGAGACTGAGCCCTGCACTAATATTTCCCTCGCTTATCCATGGCTCACTGGTCAAAGCCTTCTGCATTTCCAGTTCCCCTAGGGATAATCTCCCCTATAATTGTACTGATGGGAAATAACAGATTAGGAGGGAGACCACATGATTTTCAGTGTGAGCTCTAGCAAGTTCTTGCTGGATTGTTCTCAAATCTGCATGCTCTAGGCTTTCCTGGCAGTGTCCTACAAGTCATCTCAACATTCACATTGCAGGAGATGCCTGCAATTTAAGGCTGCTGAGGAGTCAACTGAACCAGAAAAGAATAGTGGTCCCCATCCTGTCACTCACAGGAAGAAGTAGATAGGAAAGCTATGTGAAGGAAAAGCTTGATGTAACAACCAGATTTGTCTCAAAAGAAAAAGTTTAAAATTATTTGTCAGCTATCAATGCTTTGTAAAACTATGTCCTTGCCTAAAACATTGGATGCAGCAACAAAGAAATATCACTGGAAGAAAGAATGTGTCATCTGTACCTTGATGAAAAGAGAGAGGGACTGATCCTGGGTTTCTGGCCCAATACATGGCAAGCAGACTTAGTGAAGTGTCACTTTCTGTTCCCCACCTCAGCTCCCCTGACCATAATTATGAGTCCGAACAGTTAACAATTTTCCAGCAGCACTGGAAATTTATACACACATAAAAGAAAGCTCCTCAAGTTGCAGCTGGAGAAGAACCATTCACAGCTTTAATGCTGGTGACTTGCAGAGCACTGACTCAACACCCAAGGACGGCCATAGCCCACAACTCTGCTATAAAGGTACAGAAATGTTCTCTCAACATAGAAGGTAGTGACATGAGCTAGCATGGAACAGCTTACTTTCTTTAAAGCCCTAAAGTGATCAAAAGATCTGATGGGCACCACAGAGCATCAAAAAGGAGTGAGAGCCTTTGGGAGCAGCTGGGTGCCAGCCACTCTGCAGGCACAGCCTGCAGAGCCAGCAGGTTGCCCTTCTGCACAGCCTCCATTCTCAGCCCCTCTCTGTCAGACGCCTCACAGCTGGGGGGGAAATGCTGGCTCAGATTCACAGGGGACACAATGACAACACTGAAAAGAAAACAAGGTATTCTGCTTCAGCAAAATGTAATTAAACAATCCTCATGCCAGCCACTTTTTCTCAAGCTCTGCATCCATTGTACAAACAAAAATCAAGAAAGAAAAAAAAGCACCACAGATTCTTAACACCATATTAAGTTTTATGTCCATTAAATTTTACCTGCAGAAAATAAAACAATTTTTCTGTTTTCTGTCTTTTCATAATGCATTTTTATGCCTCTAGTTGTCTGCCTGGTTAGACTCTAGGGGCTGTAAAAAGTATTCTGTACACCATTACCTGAATAAACACCCTATAAACTACAACTGATATTTATCAGCCTCATGGCAATTCCACTGTGTAGAAACAGTACGAGACTGTATTTAGATTGATAAGATATGGCTAAAAGATTAGCATACAAAGATGTCTAAAAAAAATCCATGTCTGCTATTCGAGACAAAATACATACACACGTTACTTTAATTAACTTTCCCTGCATTTGGAATTCCACCAGGATACAAAGCTAGCTGGATCACTAAATGCAATCATATTTTCAGCCCAGCCTGATATTTCACCAGAACCATTCAAATCAATTTACCCAACAGAGGCATTTTTCCCTGGCCTGTCACTATGGCCTGCATAGAGCCTCCTGCACTTCTTTATCTTCTGGCAGGGCCATCATAAGCAAGCGACACAGAGGGTGATGTATGGAAACTCAAGTAAGTTATAAATCCTCCATCCCTTCATCAGCCATCAGCCTAAGTGAATTTACTCCAGTCAGCACTGGCAAAGACTCTCTCAGGAACATGCCAGCTCTAAGATGACACGTTCTTCAAGGAAAACTCCTCATTGCTTTTGGGAAAAGAAGGTATTGCAACAGGAAGGAATGGCTGCATCCCTGACAGGTTGTATATGCCTAAGTATCAGCAAGTCTCTTCCATGTATTCAGATGCTTCTGAAATGTTTAGAAATGCAAACTAACAATCTATCTCATAAAAAAAAAATCTAAGAGCATGGTTATTCCACCAAACTATGCTTTAAGGTACTACTCTTAAAGTAGTAATAATAATGATATCAAACCAAAATTAAAAAAAAACCCAACCCAAAATACCCAGCATCCAAACCCAAAAGAGTGAGCAGTCACCTGTAGTTCAGGGAAAAGAGAAAAAAGACTGAGTTATTTTAAAAACCAAGCAGGGCAGTGAAAATACTCTCCTTTTTCATAACGGCTGCCTTGGGTTTCTTGCAATGTCTTTTTGAATGCCCTTGAGGATGCCAAAGATACCCATTTCCCTGTCACATAGCCAAAAGCATGGTAATTGAAGAGTTGAGTAGCCATTTAGATGGCTAATGCAAGAATCCCTGACTGACAGGGTACACAGGTAGCCAGATGGGCCAGACTAGTAGGGTCATCTTCGCCCAAAGTACTTGAAATGGCAGCATCCAACACTGCAGGTACATACGGACTCCTCCCCACTGGAACTGCAGGCCTCGCCACTGCACTTCTTTGTTTGATTAGCAGATATCACAACTGCAAAGCTTCTGGGCCTCCACTGCTTCTCCCTTTCTTTTCAGTGGTATGGATACCAACTCTACAGCATGATTCTCCATTCAAGGGGCCCAGACTAAGGAGCTTCATCAAGGGATGTCAGTCTCTGGATGCAAATGGCTACATAGCTACAACTTCTGTCTATACAGAGAAATGCAGAACAGACACAGAGACAGCTTACACCATAGCCCTTGGCCCTTTCCCTAGCAGAGGATATATGCTGCTCAGCTGATAACCAGTTTGATTGCATGGAAACACAGATTTGATATTCTGAATATCCTGTTATCCACTTCATTTGTGATTTCTAAGTCACAAATTATCCAAAAGATCTTTATAGGCTAGTATAAAGAAAATGTTCAAACACTTTCCCAACAAAACCAAAATTAAGATTACAGCAATAAATCCCAGGATCAATGATTAGATGTACATTGGCTCTATTTTGAAATATCTGGTCCAAGTTTTCTTACCCTGACATACTGAGGAGAGCAGAGGTATGAGTGCTTTCCACCCACCAGCATTTCCTTTATTTCAAGGCACACAAGACTTCGGAGCAGTTATTATAGGGAGGTGGTTGAATTTTGACACAACAGCCAGCCAGTCGGTTTCAACCTAGGCACTCAGGCTATAAACTTTACCAACGATTTCCCAGTGATCAGCCTCACAAAAACAGCTTTCCAGAGGTTTTCCACATAAAACTGTAGTTCAAAGCACAAAACATCAGCATAAAAGAATATAACAATCATCTGTATTCATTTAAAGGCAAAGTTTTAGTCATTTAAGGCCTAATTTCAGTTTGGACAAAAGTTTAGGTCAATGTTTATGATCTAAGACCTTTTCTTCTAACAAGTTCAGCTACAAAGCTTTCAAACAGAAATCGTTCAGTCCACTCTGCCCTGGCATCCAGCTCCCTCCTCTGTACCCACTCCCAGAAGTGTACATGCAGGCACACTCATACACTCACCCCAGTCATTTCATACCATCTTAAAAGCAGCAGTCTTTTCTTTCCCATGCACACATCTCATTATCCATCCTTAGTACACATCTTGAGTAATGCAATTTAGTTCAATGTCACCAAGAGAAAGACATTCTTCCGGGGCTGTCATTACCATAAACCACAATCTGCTGCCCGTTCGTATGTCCTTATCCACCCCTTGTTTTAATTTTATAAAGCATAACCAAGTGTTTCGCATGCCAGTATTGCCACTTAGATTCAGAAATCTTTTCCTCTTCCCCCCCAAAATCATGCTTTACATTTTGCTTCCCTATGCATCCCTTAATCTTTCACTTCCAGCATCACAGCACAGTTCTGTTGCCCTCTCAGTGCCACTTTATAAAACTACCTCCCTGGCCTGTTGCAAGTCAACTGACCTCTTGAGCCCACATGAAGCTCTGGCCAGCAACCTCAGAGGGCCTCATGCCACTGTCAGGTGAAGCAGGACTATCAAGACAGGCCATCAGGGCAATCATAGCTGTCCCGTATGAACAAGCCATCTCAAAGTATGATCCTACAGCAGCTCAACAGCTGAAGAGAGTTAAAGCTGTGCAAGAAATTTTAACATCTCTACAGCAGAGATTCTTTTACTACTTGCCTGTGTAGTCCTCCAGCACTAACATAAGTCCAAGTGTCATAACAAATTATAGAGAGGAGTGTGAGTCTTGAAGGGAAGGACTCTAGAAATGACCAATATTTATATTTTTCTAAACAAAAGGCATAAAAAACCCCAAAAACAAAACCACAAAAAAACCCCAATAAAACCTACTGGAAGGAACTACAGAGGTTTTTAGCAGTAGATTTAATAAGAGGACAGGTTCAAATCAAGTGTACGCAAATCAGACCATGATCTCTGAAGTCATAGTCAAATATCTGGATGATGAGTACTGCTAGTATATGATTGCACCCTGGGTCTTATTTTTCTTATTTTTCATGAGTAACTTGGGAAGAAGTACTTGGAAAAGAAAAGCAGGGGGCCCTTGTCAAAAGAGACATTTCTGGATTTAAAACCAGAAATACCTGGGACTTCAAAATCCTAAAAAGAGAACTTTTATCTACATAGTGATTAAAGCTGGTCAGAAAAGCTAGGAGAATAATCTCATGGAACGCAAGGTAGTTTTTGCCTTATGCATATAGAGAAAAATATTTTCAGCTTATGAGAAACAGCTACATCTCTGTTAGCTAATATATTTATTTGCTTTAATTATGTTACTTCATCAGTTTTAATAAGGTCTCTTGTTCCCCAAGATTCTTATCCCAAACTAATTTCATGAAGATTTTACCAAAAATCAGACAACCTCTGAAAAAAAATGCTGAACAACAGACTCAAGAAACTACTTCTATTGCTCAGTTAGAGAGCAAGTATATATATTCCAAGCAAACTGTGTTCCTTCCAGGATGTTTTACATGAACCCAAGTGGTCCAGGTGGTGATGGTAACGTACTGAATTGTTCACTGATGAGCCAGCATCACTCCATTACTGTATTGGTGTTCTAGACCTTCTTATGTTTATGTACATTTCTGTCATAATCTGTTCAGATCAGTTCATTGGACTTCCAGGTGAAAGGCTTTAAAACATGTCCTAATTATACAACAAAATGTCTCTTTAACCCTTCAGAACTCTGACAAAAAAAAAAAAAAAGGAGAGCATGTGGAATTATAGCATGATCAAACACATTTTGCCTGCTTGAACTCTTCTCCTTTTAGCATGATGTGGAGCTTTCCTTCATCTATTTCTTTAAATGGTGTGAGTGACAGTGTTATATGCTGTTGAAAATCCATCATAGTCTATCCCAAAGGTGTGGAGGATCATCTTGGTATGCAGCTAATACAAAAAGGACTTCGCAGTGAAAGGTGCTACAGTAACACAAGTTCCAGGGATCACACATTACTGAAAAATTCATGGACTCTTTACTACACTTTACTCCTTGTATTTTACGTCTCTGAAAATTAATACTTCTCCTCCTTTTTTGCTAAATTTTAGTGCCCATGTCTTGCAGATGTAAATGGTAATGAGAGTTCCAGAGAGAGGGAAAGGCAGGCCCTAGCGTGCATGCAATGACCCCAAACTTTAGTAGGGCAAGAGGACTTGGGAACGTCATTCCTTTCGTGTGGAATACTGCACAGTGAAAAAGACACCACAGAGAACAACAGCCTGGTGTGCCAGGGCAGAACCCAGCTGCTGATTGCCAGTTCCCCTTGCACAGAATGGCCAAAAACGTCACATGGCTCCAACAGTAAGATTTAAATCCTCCAAGAACAACAAAATAACATAGCAAAGATTGCTAAAGGGGAAAAGCCAATGCTATAACTGTAGTTGAAAAGAGTCATTCTTTGTACCAAGGGATGCTGTGACAATAGCATTAAAAAATAAATCACTGTGACTTTTTTTGTTCACCAGTGGCATTTGTCTGCCATTGTTTTTAATTCAAATTGGGCTGAAAAACAAGACTCATCCATTTTGAATCCCGGATCTCATGTATCAGTAAGGGGAAAGCCACACAGTTATTAACAGCCTAGCAGTAAAGAAAAAGGAACTTGATAAAGGTGGTACATAGCAGGCAAAAAGAGATCATTTTGTTGCTTTGGGATTTCAGCAATGCTGTGGGAAAGCTTATATATTAATAAAACATGATTATTGACATTTGCTAAGACTTATTGTTAGTTCTTTCCCTTTCTCTTGTATGCTTGTACACTTGTACTTATTTATCACAGTCTATAAAAACCAATCATGAAGTGTAAAAATGTTAAAATTACTTTATAAAGGGTTATACATCTATAAAGTCTAATTCTGCAAACAGTTTCCCAATATCTCAAAAGCATTATATATAAGAAATGGCATCCTGTTCTTTAGATTGAGGTCATACTGACATTTTTTGGCATTAGACAACACCATAAAGGCCTTCAGATCTCTCATATTCTATAGCATTCACAATCTTTTTCCTGTTCTATGGACTAGGTTATTCAGCAGATTTTTCCTCCTAGGCAGGAGTCTTTCTACACTCCAAAAATGCTCATAGTATCACTTTATGTGAGCCCCTTTTGGGCAGACTAGAGAGAAATAATCAAAGAAATCAAGCAGCATGTCCATTCACTTAGGCTTCCTTCTCCTTCAACAGTCCAATGCTTCATGCTTTCTGTACTTGTTCTGGACTTTAAAGACTTGGGAATCATTTACAGTCATGCCATTTGTTGCTAACTTTTACATGTCACCCCCAAAATACTACTCATTTATGCCAATAAGCACTAAATTAGCTAGTAGACGGCTCCTAATCAGTCTTCCTTTTTGCTAGCAGCCACATGACCTGTTCAATAGATGAGGGTCCTTCAGGAGACTTCCCTTCTTTTAAATGAATGTGGCTGATGAGTGACCTTACTCTGTTTCTGCAAAATGGTGTAGGGACCAAACAACAGCACATCAGCTTATCTCCTGGCTTGTTTCCTTTATCTGTATTTCTCCAGTAGCCTAAAAAACCCCATAATCTTGCTGTGCTGCTGGGAAAACCTGGTTCATGTTGCAGACTCATTTCCATGCAATAAATTCAGCATTAGAGCAAACTTCTGAGGTACCCTCCATGTGTCAGAGTTCTTCTTTGTACGCTCTTTCAGAAAAGAGACAGGAGCCCCTAACCCACTGAATCTCTTCTGTCTTGGCTTGTTACCAAACTTGCCAAGAGAAGTGATAATCACTTGATCCATTCTAGAGAAGCAAAGAAAATAGGTTCTAAAGAAAAGGGAAGTAGCTACTTGCTCTACAGAAAAGAAAATTAAACCCTGGATTTCACAGGATGCCAAAAGAGCACACACTCTGGGACCACATCTACCCTGGAGTCCCTCCTTGAGCTGTTGAAGGTTTTTATTCTTCCTTTTTTTTTTTTTTTTTTTCTCTTTCTTCTCAAGATATGTCCTCATCTTCCAAAAGAGAGGGACTGAATAATCTCTTAGTAGCTGACAGAAACAAGATCTTCCCACCAGCAATGATTCAACCAGAAAATCATTTCTTCTCTGCTTTTCCCCACCTATCATTGTTACAGAGTTTCAAACCCCTGAATGGCTGGCAGTCCTTTATGCTTTTCCTTACCATACATCTGAAAGACATGTAACTGCTATTAGCTCCATTTTGCTAATACGGGCTATAAAAACAGTACAAAGGTGGGTTTAATCAACTAACTAAATGCATCATCCTATTTGCAAAGAAGTTCATAAGCAACAGACAGTACCAAGCTTAAAAGATAGCTATTTTAGAACGAGATAATTCACCCCCTGGAGGATTCTGCTGCTCTCCATTGACCATAAGGGGAGTTTGACAAGTCAAAATATCCCTATGTGACAGCTATCTGTGAAGATGAGAGCGAGTGTGACCAAATGTGCCAAGTTTCACCAAGGTTTGCTTACCAAGAAACTACTCTGCCAGATCAACCAGGCACCACAAAGCACCTCTGAAAAGGATTGCAGGAGTGGTCTGTAGCTGCTCGAGTCATTGCTGGGAGAAAAGGACATACCCCAAGGCTTACAAAAAAGTCTCCATTTAGTCTTGTGCCAGCACTGTACAGACATTGCCATCATTATTTACTCCTATTTCCCAAGCATTTAAGAAGGTAAAAATTGCAAGGAAAACCAGTAGCATAATCTAGATAAAAGACATGATACCCAGTAAAAAAAGACAAAAAATTTCAGGGCTGTGCTTTCTGAACACTAATAAATGCCAATGCATGTACAATACTGGTCAAGGAAAAATGACTAAAACAGATGCAGACGAAGGCTATCAGGGGACAGACAAGCCTATCTGGCAAAAAGAATATTAAAAGAATTTGGCTTGTTAAGACCAGCTAAATAAATGTTGAGAGGAGATACATTTACTGTGCACAAACACCCAGGGGTAGAAATAGCTGAGTGGAAATGACTATTTAACTAAGGACAATACTGGTACAAGAACAGATGGTTATAAACTGCCAAAGAATAAATTTAGACTGGAAATTAGACAAAGGTTTCTAATCAGTAGAGCAATGAAGCTTTTAAAAAGCCTTTACAGGGAACAGGGGCAAAAAATGGCTCTAATTGAGGGATAAAGCTTCATGTATTTCTGAAAGGTATTACAAAATATGGTTCCCTACCAAAGCCCAGTACTGGAGGCAAAGAGTTCCAAGGTCCCCTGCAGCCTTTTGCTTCACTGCATTTCACTGTAAAATCCATTCATAGCAGCACCAGCATATCAGAAGTACAGTTCTGAAATACCTTGATCCAAAACAACTACATGAAGAACCATTCTAGCTGGACTCTGCTGAAGGGTAAAACAAGGTGGCTTCTAAGGGAGGGACTTCTGGAGCAGCTAAATCTGTGAAGTCTGAGCTGAATTTTTACATTATCTTATTATGAAAGCTACATGGGGGGGGGGGGGCAAGTGCAGACAGAACATGTCATCTCCTTTAAAACTCATAAAACAAAATTCTTGAAAATTTCCAGGGGCTCCTGCGTACAGAAAAACTTCTCAACACATTGCTCCATGCCAGACAGTCCTCCTAATGACCATCAGGCATTGAAAGATGAAGTTTTGTCATCTGACCATGCAATATCTTTACCAAAAGATCAATTATTTTTCTCTCTATTTCTTCATTCAGGTTTTCCATAAAGTACAAGGATGGAGCTCAACATTACCACTATGAGTTGTGTCTTTGTTTTCCATGACTAGGACACAGTCAAGTCTTCGTCAGACTCACACACAATGGTAAATATTTGATCTTTTCAAGATATGCATGTGCCAAAAGTGTTACAGCAAAGGAAGACAGTAATTTTCATGGACTGAGAAGTACTGCAGAATTATTTGGTTTGATCTGTTTGCTTCATTCCTTAGTTGAGTTCCAAAATTTATACAAATAACCCTAAACTGACTGTTACATGCATGATACCTGCAGAGGCCACATCCATTACCACCATACACCTCCTTCCACAGACTAAGACCATGCTCACTGTGTCTGAATCCTCTGATGATGGGAGGTTTTCAACTGCACGCCTGATTAAATGCTGCCTTCCAGAATTCTTGGATAACAGGAATTAAATTTTAATGCCCTTAATCTAGTTGACACTTTTTCATAAGCTCTTCCTCCCCTCCTTCTCCTGTGTTATAAATGACCAATTACCTAATCTGAGGTAATGCAGGCTTTGGTTGAGGCTAATGAAGATGCGGTGGGTGAGATCCTGCTTGCAGCACAGTCCCCATTAGGAAAGGTTAATCACCTCCCAGCTTACAATCCCACGTTTTAGCTCCTAACAGTGAGGAGGCAGAGAAAGAGGCATCCATCACAATAACCAAAGAGTACAGCAAATGCCTGGCACTTGATCAGCAGTAAGGTGCTCTCCTGATAGGAAGACTGCAAAATAAAGACCAACAGTGACTCTCCAAGGTTGCTCAGGGACAGAGATCCCCACATAAGAAGTAGGGAAGGGAAACATCCCCAGCTAACACTTGAGATTTGTGCTTCAGAAGAGAGGTCTGAATCTTCCTTCCCTGAGAAGGAAGTGCATCACACTGTGTGCAATGCTACCCATTCAAGGAATCAAAAATCTTACCCCAATGAAATGAGCTAAGCAGCTAAAGGAAACCAGAGAGGAGTACTCCCAATCTATGAAGACTCAAACAAACTTTCAGCTATTTAACATTATTTCATAATTCCAAAGCCCCAGGAACAGCCTAGCCATGGTGTAGTACCATCTTCTCTCTGCATTCAGACTATTCATTGCTGTTCAAAATGTTCATCAACAAAAATCAGTTATCTCCAGTGAAGTTAGAATGCAAGAGCAACATAGAGCCAAAGGGTTTATTTGTTGCATCAACAAGGCCTAACCCTGTGTGGCTACACCTGCTTCTAGAGATATCTAGAACTAACCCTCATGACAGCAAGTCATTACACTACTAAGTCCTCATGCAAAGAATAATTTCTTTTGTGAACTGAGGCAAAGGGAGAAGAGACGAGACATTCCTGAAAGTTTTGCCTTCTGATTGACTACACAATAATGTTGTGTAATTACTAGAAAAAACAGGGTTGTTTTTTTTTTATTTGGTTGTTTTTTTTAACCCTAAGTGTTTTTTCCAGAATTGTCTTCATTCATTACCACTACCCATGACCATTAAATTTCCTTCACTCAAACAGTGAAAAACCTTCCTCCTTACCTAGAGATGTTCCCAGAAAAATCAGAAATATTTCAGTTGCGAGACAGAAGTATTGCCTCTTTGTTGTAGTGAGGGGAAATATGTTGTAAGGATTCCCCTCACTACAACACCTCTTTACTGTTTGGTGGGGGTTTTTTGTTTGTTTTTTTTTTTTAATATATATTAAAAAAAGGTCACCCTCCTTGCTGGACCTTTTAAGCTTTTAAGGTCCTTTATTGACTTTCCCAGACGATAGAAATGTTCTCCCTTTCATCATGTGAGATATCTTACAAACCTTATTCATTCCATCAAGAACAGATCCCATGAAGTAAAAAAAAAAAAAAAAAAAGCTGAAATAGGTAACATGTATGGCAGCAGATCAAAAACAGTTTTTTTCAGCTGTGTTCAGTCATGATCAAATTTAGGTTCTTCATAGTTCTGGAGCAAGCTGACATCTGTGAGTGCTCCATTTATTTTGCAAAGTAGGAGGAAGTTTAAGCTTAACCTTACTTAATTTCCACTGTATTTACCAGGCTTCTCTCTACTCCTGATCAGTAAATAGTCAAGTGAAACTTCTAATGTTAATTTCTTCTGAAACAGAAAGGCAGACAATATCAGCAAAAGAATCCTCTACTTGGAATCTGAACAGTGAAGAAAACATTCAAATGGTGATCCTCCAAAGCTACCTACTGAAGAAAATGCTGACTGGAACTGCCACCAGCTCTAACAGCTTAGGGACAAATTGTGAAAAAATACGAAAGAAAACCCATACAGACAGCTAAAGTGGCAGGCAGAGATTTAAAATTTGATCCGAGTGATCTCTTTGCAAATCTGCAGAGTGTATGCAAGACCAATATTAGGCACAGGAGAATAAGAAACCTAATTCAGGAGTATGAAATTGCTTTTTGAAAGGGTTTTGAAAAAAGTTTGGAAATTAGCCTTTAAGAATCTCCTGTCCCAAAATTGATGTCAAATTCTTTTTTAGATACTTAACCCCTTATTGTACTAGAATAAATTTTACTTTTTCTTCTTTTTTCTCAAGGTTTATTAATGTGTGTCTTTAGATGAACTAGCCAACACTGAGCATGCTTGTTTTAGGAATCAGTGATAAACTTGATTTTATGCCTATCTAACTTCTAATATGTATTTTGAGATTCTCAAGCTGTGTCTACACAGCTACATTTATCAGGCAATATACAGAGACTCAAAAGGACCTACTATTATACCTATTTATGATACAAACCAGTGTAGTTCAGTGAACAGATGAATAGATACAGCAAAGACACTAATTCATGGATTGCAGCAGTACAGGAAAAGAGCTCCACAACATCCTGTGAGTACTAACAAGGAAAAAGAATTTTCTCCATCCAAATTGCAGGGAAATATCTTCCACATGGAAAGGATACAGTTAAATGAAGACCAGCATTAACATCACACTAGTAGACAAAACCTAGGTGTCCTCAGAGTTCCAGCAGAACTCTGCCATAGGTGATTTCCTGGATCAAAAGAGAGAAGACAGATTTACTGCCCAGGCCAGAAGGTTCCAGGTGTACAAGGCCTTGCTGTGCCCTGCTTCTTCAGGTAGACAGTAATTTGCCTTAAGAAGGTTTTTCCTTTTCTTTGGCACGTGAAACAGAAGGTAATTCTCAGGTAGATTCAGAGTTATTTAGAAGTGTCTTTGATATTACTGCAGCTGATCACTGTGCTTGCTAGTTTGTATTGCAGTGGTGAGGAACTGAAATAATAAGATTTCTAGTACCAAGGACTTTCCTATTACAATTAGGAAAATTAGGATGAGATACTTCTGTTACCAGGTTTATAAGTTTTACAGGTTTCTGAGGACATCTGATCTCAATCTTTGTTTTCTGAGAGAGCTAGCACTACCAAACCATCCAGTCAAAAGCTGTAATGGGCAAATGCTAAAGATCAGGAACAGTGGCTAAGTCAAAATTTCCTGTTGGATTTCCAATTTTTAAAATTACAGTTTTCAGTATTTATTCAATAGCATTCACTTGGACAATATAAAAAAATTTATTCAGCTTTTGACCTCCCTTCTCTGACCACAAGGGTTAATTAGAGCCAAAAGCAGGAGAATTGTTCTGATGTTGAAGCTTTTCTTTAGGAACTTTTCAAGATCTTTCAGTTCTCCAAAACATCACACAAAGTAAGCTATGTATTTGTCATCAAAGCAGAACAGCTGTTATTTTCTCAGAGCCTCAGCCATATTTGAACCAGAGGAAGACACATAAGAAACGAGCTCACCCTGCCACCTTCCAACTGCCTTTTGAACAGGAAGCTCCCTTTGACATGAAATAGTCTCAATATTCTCTGTAGTTAGCAGTTCCCAGATTGAAAAGACATACAAGACAGCAGTAACAAATGTCAAAGGAAACTTGGAGTCATTAAAAAAAAAAAAACCAAAACCAAGAAATAAAAAATCACAAGTAAACAAGGAGCAAGGGAAAATTTGCTCCATGCTAACTAGTTTAAAAATTCTGCCTCTGGAGAATTCAACCCCTTCTGCTCTGATATGTCCTCCTGCTGTTTTACTGCAAGCTCTGTTGACTCACAGCTGCTGCTCTGCACAAGTCCTGGGCTGCCTGCAGAAAGAAAAACCTGGAAAAGATGGAGAACCATTTTCCCCACTCAAACAGCAAATCCCAAGTCAGGGAGAAAACACCAACACAGGAGTAAGAACTCTGCTTTATAACAGCAATGACAAGGTGAGCCAGGGCAAAAGCTGTACTTAAGCTAATGGCAGTAGCATCAGCTATTTCCCATACAGAACAGGCTCTGCTTTGAGCTAGTCTCCCTCACCCATGCCCCTGCATTCTCATCCAAAATGTTCTCAGGTTACTGGTGCATTGTTTCCCAGTCTGGTCTCCAACCCTCAGTGTCATCTACATGTAGTAAACGTGAATCACTTAACTGGAACAGCAAGAAGAGTTCATGTTTTTGCTAACATGTATTCTTTTGAGGAGGGTAAAGCAAGCATTACACTGCATGCAAAAAACACCCTCAGCGTTATTCACAAAATCTTGATCATACTTTACAATCCCTAAAACTTGAAGCCATAATTACTACATCAAGATAAGACAACCCCAGAGAAGAATTTGGGGAGGACTTAGAGAGAAAAACCTATCAGTGCAGCCTAATTTTTATTGTTTGGTAAATGTTTATGGTAGCAGAGACAGGACACTGATTGTGAAGTGATGACAACCACCACTTCTGAAGTTAAAAATCCCTCTGGTGTACATCTGATGATACTGAGAAGCATTTCTGAAGTTGCACCTGGGAATTAAAATTTGAGTGAGAAATCAGAGATGAGCTTTGAGCATTGAAACATTTACTAGCAACTTCAAAAACTTGCTAGAGGTATCCAGATAAGAAGCTTCTCTTTCCCTGAAGAACATGCATGACATGGAATTTCCATGCCTCAGCTCTTGGGGATTAATGGCTGTTGGCAAAAACTGCTGCT
The DNA here is from genome assembly GCA_020086605.1 of Lanius collurio. NCBI lineage: Eukaryota > Metazoa > Chordata > Aves > Passeriformes > Laniidae > Lanius > Lanius collurio. The sequence goes on along the minus strand of JACBWW010000576.1, from coordinate 4,137 downwards.
TATATCCAAAATACATCCTGAGCTAAGGGAGTAAGAAACAATCCTTCTGCAATGATGTCATCAATGCAGTTAGGTCCTAAAGTTCCCAAGCTGAGAGGAAAGTAACAACTGTGAAAATTGTAAGATGTGCATTAGGAGTCCTGCTGAATTGCATTTGTGTATTTGAAATGGAAAACTCTTACTGACTTGCCTCAGAGTTGCAGTCGTTCCACATTAATCAGGACCAGTTATAAGGAGTTAAAAAGGGTGGAGGATCTCAGCCTCATTTAGGCATGTAAAGATTTTGTATCTCTTCTCTACTAATCACCTCCACACCACTTATGGGGATTTGAGACTAGATATTATAAATCAGGAATCTGCTCTCAGTCAGCATAAAAAGAGGAAAGTGCAAGTTCAAGCTTTTGAAAACTGCTAAGAACAAAAGTGGGAGGACAAGTGAGGTCAGACTGTTCTTTATGGAAACATGACGAAATGAAAGGCAGAGCTGTGAAGACACCGAACACACATTTACAACACACAAAGATATGAGTGATAATCAGGAAGCTAAAATGGCAGACTTCAGGGACACACAATGGACAGCAAAGCATTTCACCTCAGACACCTGTTTCTGTAAAGAAAGAATCTGTTCTACAGAACAAAGGGATGTTCTCTATCTAAAAAAAAAACCTAATAAATTGCTTCTGTTATTTTCCACACTGACACAAAACTCACTTTAGCAACCCAAGAAAAGCTAATGCCTGGGCAAGTTTGTGAAAAGTGACTTTTCTGTTTCCCCCAGAAGTTTCTTTCTACCTTGTAGCAGGAGATCAGTGGACTTCAGCCATTTGAAAGACAAGCTTCCAAAGTTTCCTCCTTGCAAAGACAGTATCCTTAGTAGCTCTCTACTCCAAATCTAACTGAATTCAGGAGAAATAAACCACACAGTAACTCCCAAAACCACATGAATAGGAAAACATATGGTAGAAGTATGAGAAGAGCAGAACTGCTAGTTATTTTAAGTGAAAAGATCACATAATTTAAGTTTCCAGGGCTGAAGCCCTGGAACATTTTGCACAAGACCTAAATAAATAAATAAATGTGGAACTAGGCAGACCCCTGCAGTAAGCAGACATCTTCCTGACTCAGCAAGCTATCCACAAGGAATGACCACAGACAAGAACATGCAATCTCAGTTCTTCTGTTTGCTATTTAGCATGGCTGCTCTGAAACTATGGCATCTGGAAACAGCCTCCAGAAGGTTTCCTAAGCCCTCAAGTCATGGCAAAGCTGCAGGACTCAATAAATATCAAGGAAGACATAATCTGTAGAGGACCATACAAAGCCTCAGGTGATTTTGGAAAACCTCTTTTTGAGATTAATTTGGAGAGGAGAAAAAGACAGCTGGAAGATAGAGATTATTTCTAAACTTCATTTCAAGTTTTCATAATCCAAATATCCACCAACGACCGGGGAAAAGTCAAGCAAAGGATGCCTGGGGTCTGTGGGTACACAGCACCATCTCGTGGAGGGAACGGAAGTACAAAAAGCAGGGAATAAGGATTCCAGCACTTGAGACGTCTGCAGCTTGGCTTTTTGACAGCCTGCTCTTCTAGAAGGTTAACAAATCTCTCTATCGAATTTGTGCTTTATAAAAAAAGTTCACTGCAGATCTATAAAGAACAAATGAACAACAAACAAATCCCTATTTTTATCTCTCAAACTCATCACCGTTAACATAAACACTGCAGGCCTCTTCATAAATAGAGTGTGGGCAGACAACCATCTGTACTGAATTTTATTTGCCAGCAGGCCTAGCACAGCTGTGAGCACCCGTTTCTTGCAAGTCTGAATCTCATGTACTTAAGGTGGGCAAAGAAAACAAGTCTACAAATTCTAAACTTGCCAGGACTAACAACCTATAGGTCTATTTAGTACTGGAAAAGAAAAAAGCCCTTTGCCATTTAGAAAGAGAAGAAAACTCTAAAAAGCAGCTATTCCACCCTTTCCAGTATTTGCTCCCAAATGTGGAGTGTCTGAAAAGGAACAACTTAAGTTACCCAGCTGGTTCACATCTTACTGGTAATAAATAATGTTTTCCAGGCACTACTGAAAGCATGAAGACCTGATTAGTTTCTACTTCGTGACAGGTAGAAATTCATCTGTGCAATGGAAAGCATTTAAATGTCCTGACTTCTAAAGGAAGTAGGCACATACAGGGGTCTCTGAAGGAGGGATGTAGTTGATCTTACTTTCAGCTCCATCTCAATTATTGTGTTATATCCAGCTCCACTTTAGCAAATACTTCAAAGTTAATTTTTAGTTCTTCCTGGTCTCCAGGATGAAAGTTGTTTAAAAATAAAAAACCACTATGATATATTGTCTATACATTTTGAATAGCTCCCATAATGATTTTAGTACAGGTCTCTCAAGTGTGATATTTGGGCTAAGTATGTTCTCTGGTATGCCTAAATTAAGTTTAAATGACTTGAACTATCAATATTCCATTCATATAAACCAACAGCAGCAATTCCAGAGCCAAGTGGGGGTCTCTGTGAGGATATTTCCCTTAAGACAAAGCACAAATTTATGTTTCAAGTGTCCATCAGAAGCACCTCTATTTCAGCAGGATAAGGTAAGGGATTTAAGCCTCTAACCTCTTACAACTGGGACAAACGCCACTGGTAATAAGTGCAAAAAATGGAAAGAAAAAAAATGAGAAGAGGCTGGTGGTTTGGGTTTTGGGGTTGTTTGTTTTGGTTGGGTTGTTTTTTTTTTTCTGACAGTACGAACACTCGGCTCCTATGATTTGTGTTTAACAACATAATTCTGTCTGATCCCAGTCCCCAGCATTCAAGTAACTACAGCAAGATGATACTGCAGCACTCTATGCCTCAGCACCATGTGGCATGTAGGATTACCATGGTGCCCTCCCTAGCTCAATGCACTGTGCAAACATGCACAACTCAGCAATAGCTCAGACATCTATGCATGGCAATTCATCTACCAAGTGCATGTTCTGCACAGCTGACAGTACAGGTACTAGACATCAAAATCATGCCCTGCTGGGTAACTGTGCATTTTTCTGTCAAATATTATGCCCATCGACCTAAAGATAGATGCTGGTATCTCTGTCTCACACACATGTACTCAAACAGATTTTCCTCTTGTCCCATATCACACAGCAGGAGTGACTACAACTATTTGCTGGCAGTCAGATTCACAGTCCTTGCTCCTGAGAACTTCAGCTCATTCACCCAGAGCAAGGGCCTGAAAGCCAGCTCTGCTCAGTTCATTCTGCTTTGGTAACACAACCAATCCAGTGCTACAACAGCAAAGCAGGAAAATTAGTCTTTGCTGATGTCAGCAATAGCTCTGCTTCTGTAACATGCAGTTGGCTTGGATCCATAATTTAAACCCTGGTGCACAGGCACTTGTGACAGTCTGTATATCCAAGTGAAAGACACCTGATGGCTGAAGTCTTCAGTAATAAAAAGAAATTCCAATATTAGCCCTCTCTTCAGCATTTTGTGGTGTTGAATTATGAGTCTATCTGTGACAGATGAACTGTTAAAGACACAGATGCTTCTAAGGAACCTACAAATTGTGTGATGGATGGCTTGTGATATTGCTATCTATCTTCATCATTCATCTGAGATCAGAGGGCAGAAATGTAACAGACAGAAGGTCGTTTAGTACAATCTGAAAAACAGAAAAAAAAAAAGAAAGAAAAGAAATATGACAGATGGTTATGGGAAGCCAGCAAACCTGACACTAGTTTTGCTGTGGTCAAGCACTGCAAATAGCTTTCAGATCAAGAGACAAGGAGAATAGAGCCCCAACACCACTTCCTTCAAAATAAACATTAAAGCCTCTCTGGAAGAAAAATATGCTTATATTTGTCAGTTGTATTATTGAAGTCAGAGTCTAGTGAAGACACTCCGGTCTAGAGGTCAGCTATGTTCTCTGAGACAGTTACTCAACAGAACTGAGCACAACTACTCTCACATTAAGGCTAGAAACACCTGAATAAAAGCTACAAAGATCAAACTCTGCTTTCTCAGGATGCTTTCTACTCTTTTTTCCCATTCTGCTCAAGACCACCCTTTCAAGCACTGTGCTGGCAATATCCTGAAAGGCATATCCTAGACCAGGGAGGCC
>JACBWW010000575.1:0-29590 GCA_020086605.1 Lanius collurio | reverse complement strand
GCACTTTCTCCATACAGTGTTGTGGCTACATCCATGGCTTTTTTCCCCCCTGGATTTCTACATCCTAAGGAATAATTTAAAGAGGGGAAAAAGCCAGGGCCAGCCATGCTCCTGGCCCACTTCCCACACAGTTTTGTTTCCCAGTATTATTTAACAGCGTCTCTTATAGAATAACTACAAACATCAAATTTAGAGCCAAGACAATTCCTCTTCCAATTAAAAAATCCGGGAAACAACTCAGACCCTCAGCCAGATGAGAAAGCAGGAGACTTCCCAAAGACAGGACTTTTCTTGGCCAAACCAGGGGCTCTTGGCTTCAAATAGAGAGGCTGACAAATGGAAAAGCAGGAAAATCTCCTTAATGGCCCTTCCAACCACAAGCTGTGGCATCCCCTGGATCCTGATGCTATCAGAGCTTCAAATATCCACAGGAGGGTTGTGCTATCCTGGTTTAATGCCCTGGCTTTGGTCTGGCCAGGCAATTACAGGAATTTTGCAAACGCTTAATCCTTAAATGAACTTGACTCTGGGTTTAGCTTCCCACAGAGCTCGGTGGGTGCCTCTCAGAGAGGTGATCCATGGAGGAGCTGGTTGGATCCCATCGTGCCAGGACAGAGGCAAGCACTCAAGGAAAAACAAAACAACCTGATGCCATCAAGCCTCTGCCTGCTCAGTGCAATCCAAGGGCCGGGAGAACAAATGGAAGCACTGGAGTGAAGCCTCTGTGGAGGAGGTGATTATCCAACGCTGCCAGACATGATGCAGGTCCTGCTTCCAGCTTCCCAAAGAGGCAGGGAGGGATAAAACAGCCCCATCCCATTTTGAAGGAGTTCAGGAGGTCTGAGGACACAAACGCAGCCACTTCCGCTAGGCCACGGCCTTGTTTGGATGTGATAAATCCCTCGAAAGAAAGAAAAACCCGGCTCTGGCTGGGAATTATCTGCTTTGATAAGAATCAGTGTGCCAGACAGGACCCAGGTCCTGCTTCCCAAAGAGGCAGGGAGGGATAAAACAGCCCCATCCCATATTAAAGGAGCTCAGGAGGTCTGAGGACACAAACGCGGCCACTTCCGCTAGGCCGCGGCCTTGTTTGGATGCGATAAATCCCTTGAAAAAAAGAAAAACCCGGGTCTGGCTGGGAATTAATCTGCTTTGATAAGCATCAGTGTGCCAGACAGGACCCAGGTCCTGCTTCCCAAAGAGGCAGGGAGGGACAAAACAGCCCCATCCCATTTTAAAGGAGCTCAGAAGGTCTGAGGACACAAATGCAGCCACTTCCGCTAGGCCGCGGCCTTGTTTGGATGCGATAAATCTCTCAAAAGAAAGAAAAACCCGGCTCTGGCTGGGAATTAATCTGCTTTGATAAGAATCAGTGTGCCAGACAGGACCCAGGTCCTGCTTCCCAAAGAGGCAGGGAGGGATAAAACAGCCCCATCCCATTTTGAAGGAGCTCAGGAGGTCTGAGGACACAAACGCAGCCACTTCCGCTAGGCCGCGGCCTTGTTTGGATGCGATAAATCCCTCAAAAGAAAGAAAACCCAGCTTTGGTTCAGAACTAATCTGCTTTGATAAGCATCAGTGTGCCAGACAGGACCCAGGTCCTGCTTCCCAAAGAAGCAGGAGGGATAAAACAGCCCCATCCCATTTTAAAGGAGCTCAGGAGGTCTGAGGACACAAATATGGCCACTTCTGCTAGGCCGCGGCCTTGTTTGGATGTGATAAATCCCTCGAAAGAAAGAAAAACCCAGCTTTGGTTCAGAACTAATTTGCTTTGACAACCATCAGGGTGCCAGACAGGACCCAGGTCCTGCTTCCCAAAGAGGCAGGGAGGGATAAATGAGCCCCATCCCATTTTAAAGGAGCTCAGGAGGTCTGAGGACACAAACGCAGCCACCTCCGCTAGGCCGCGGCCTTGTTTGGATGCGATAAATCCCTCAAAAGAAAGAAAAACCCGGCTCTGGCTGGGAACTAATTTGCTTTGACAGGCATCAATGTGCCAGACAGGATCCAGGTCCAGCTTCCCAAAGAGGCAGGAGGGATAAAACAGCCCCATCCCATTTTAAAGGAGCTCAGGAGGTCTGAGGACACAAACGTGGCCACTTCCGCTAGGCCGCGGCCTTGTTTGGATGTGATAAATCCCTCGAAAGAAAGAAAAACCCAGCTCTGGCTGGGAATTATCTGCTTTGATAAGAATCAGCGTGGGAACTGGAAGCTCCAGTAACAACCAGTCAAAGTCTATTTATACAAGACATCCGTGCCAGGGATCCATAGGAGAACTGACACCGGGAAGTCTGCAGGGGGAAAAAATCTCCATTAATGCACTCGTTTCAGCAAATGAGGATCTGGGAAAAAGCAGTTTCAGCAGCTTCATAGAGCTCTGTCCAGAAACTGTTATCTCACTGGATGTTTTTATCACGGAGTTATGGATTTTGGATTGTAACAACCGTGATGATGAGGCCAACATCCGATTATTTGGAAAACGGGTGAGTTTTGCAGCCAAATCCTGGTCTTGCTCTGGGTGTCCATCCAAGGCTTTACCATGAGCTTGGGTGAACTCCAGGTGTTTTTTCATTTCCACACCTGTACAGCCATGGAATCCATCTCCCTTTAGTACGGAATTCTGACTGATAAGGCCTTTCCAATTAAAAGAATATTAATTAGAATAATGGAATGCGTTGGGTTGGGAGGAGCCTTAAGGACCATCTAATTCCAACCCCTATCCATGGGCAAGGACATCTTCCACTAGAAGGAGAAATTAGCAGGAGCTGAAAGTCCTGGAGGAGACCAAAAACCAGGAAGATGGGAGTGTGAGCATCTTCATTGATCTGGCACAGGTTTGGAAGCTGATCATTAAAAAGGGAAAGACCTCCATTCCCAGGAAACGCCGTTTTCCTGCTGCCCTACACACTATTCCAGAGCCCTTCAAAATGGGAAAAGCCACCCCATAACTCCATCCCTGGGAATCTCTCCAAGAGCCTCCCCTTTGGCTCTGGAGAACAGCATAATCCTCACATAAATCCCTTTTCTCCATAATTTCCTCCTTCAGGTAGATTCAGATGGAAGAACCCCACACAACACGATAACTACAACTAATGAATACATTTATTTCATTTTATCCCACTTTTTTGGACCCTTTTAATTTGAATTCCATGCTCTTCAGAGCATCCCCACCAACTCCCCTATGACATCTGAGGTGGGAGTGCCTGGAATTCCACACGCAGCTTCCTTCCACTGCAGCTCTTTGAATAATAATAATCTGGATAATTCCTGAGGCAGACAATGATATTCCAGCTTTACCCCCTGCAGCTCAGGGATGTGTTTCATTAGGAACTCACATCATCACCTGCCTTTGAGCTGATTATTTTATCGTCGGCATCGGAGTCATATTCCCGCTTGGAGCTGAGCAGGAGTCAGAAAAATGCTCAGATGGTTTTTTTTGGGAATAATTTTTTGCCCTTTTAGAAGCAAATCGCCTCAAATTAAGATACTGAACAAGATAAGGTTGAGTCACTCACTGGAGCCAGACTGGGAGAGGTGGGAATGTCCAGCCTGGAGAAGGGAAGGGATCCAGGGACACCTCAGAGCCCCTTCCAGTGCCTGAAGGGGCTCCAGGAGAGCTGGAGAGGGACAAGGGATGGAGGGACAGGACACAGGGAATGATTTAAAGTGCCAGAGGGAATTTGGGATATTGGGAAGGAATTCTTGGCTGTGAAGGTGAGGAGGGGCTGGAATGGAATTCCCAGAGAAGCTGTGGCTGTCCCATTCCTGGAAGTGTCCAAGGCTGGGTTGGACGGGGCTTGGAGCACCCTGGGATGGTGGAAGGTGTCCCTGCCCATGGAAGGGGTTGGAATGGGATGACCTTGAAGGTCTCTTCCCACCAAACCATTACCACAATTCCACATTAATTCCAAAGGTGACACAACCCCAGCCATTGTTTCCTACCAACTTTGGATTCTTTTCTCCCAGAAAAAAAAGCCCCCCCCACAAAAAAATCACTTCTGATGACACACAAAACCACCAGGGTTGGCTCTCAAAAAACATCTGATCTCCATTTGAATTTTAGGCATTTTTGACACGATCTCTCCACTGTCAGAAATCAATTCCAACTCCGAATGATTCATCCCACTCTCCCGTAGCAACTGCTTGGATGGTTTGTTATTCCCTAAAATCCTCCACACTTTTCCTGCTGCAACTTTTTGATCAACAAACTCATCAGAGGCGCCTTCACGTGCTTTACAAGTGCCCTCAGGTCTAAAATAAGAATTTTATCTTCAAAACCAAGGATATATTGAAATTCCGAGATAATTTCAGGAGGCTCCAATATCAGGCAGGTGATAAAAATAAAAAAAAAGTCCTTCAGATTCCTGCTCTGCACTGAAGGTTTTGAAACTTCCAATCCTGGTTGAGGTGTATTTTGTGAGCCTGAAATTCCACAGAAAAAGTCAGATATTTGGGTCTAAATCATACTCTTCAGGCCCCTCACATCACCATCCTAAGTTTCCCCCCCATACTTTATTATCCATACCCATAATTTTCCAGAGTGAGGCCCTGATGGATAAATTGCTATTTATTTCCCTGTTAAGTTATGAATTCATAAACAATTCCTCTGCTCTACCCCGGTGCCGTGACTGCCGAGGGAGCTCCGTGGAATGAACAGGAAATGGGGTTGGGATTTAAGAGGAAAACTCAAAATAATCAAATGTGAGTTTATTGTGAACTTCAAATTACCCCAGACGTTCTTAAAGCATTGGAAATTTCGGAGCTGAGGCTCCAGAGGGAAAATCAACCCTTGGCAGGGCCGTGTCCTTCATCCTCTGCATGGAATAAATGCTTCCTCTTCCTCACCTTCCTCTGGGATGTGTGGAAATTTAGGACAATTTGGTACTGAGCAGGGATTCAAATCTCTTAGAAAAGAAAATTAAAAGGTCTCAAAATGGAGGGGGAAAAAAAGATGACGTGAGACTGTCAAAGCACTGCCAGACTCAAATTTAGATTTTTTTTTTTTTTTTGTCAATTAGACAGATTTTTTTTTTTTGGCAGTTTTTAATTTAAATATGGAATAATTAGGTAGGGATACAATGATTAAGCAATGGTGAAAATTTTCTTCCTGAAGTTATAATGAAAAATATGGAAGAAACCAATGAGCAGAGCCTTGAACTCTGTTCTGGCTGTTCAATACCTGAAAGCAGCATAAATTTTCTTATTTTTATAGCCAACTTCATTTTTAAGGGTGGTCTTTAATTACAATTATTTCCCTTAACCTTGACAGCTTCCCATTTTATTGGCTATTATTGGATATGAGCTAGAAGAGCTCACCCTGGGAAGTTACACAGTAGTTCTTGGAGAGTGCAATAAAACTCCATTTCCAATTTAAATCCAATTTCAGCTCCTGCAGATCATCAGGAGTGGCTTTCTCCTACAAGGCACATTCCTGGAAGGAATGCTGGAGGAAAACCAGAATCCCCAAATGGTTTGGATCCATGGGATTATCCAGTCCCACCTCCCACCACTTTTCCACACCTTCCACTATCCCAGGGTGCTCCAAGCTCTGTCCAGCCTGGCCTGGGACATTTCCAGGGATGGGGCAGCCACAGCTTCTCTGGGAATTCCATTCCAGCCCCTCACCACCCTCACAGGGAAATATTTCTTCCCAATACTCCATGTAAATGAAATATTTTTCCAATCCAAGCCTCTCTCCAGATCCTCAGGGTCACCTCTGGCTCGGTTTATTCTGGAAACCGTTGACTCAAGGATCCGCGTGGGCCTCTCCAATCGTTCTCCACAGAAAGGGAAACAAGAAATCAAATCAAGGAATTGCAAGGCAGCAATTTGAGCACCAGCTCGGGCAGCACTGAAGAGATCTGAAATATCCACATCATGGAATTCATCTGTTGGTTGGTGAAGATGGGAGACAACCTCCCGGGCTGGAACAGCTCCAGATTTTTCCGGTGGTGGCAGCAGCAGAGCAGTTTCACAGGATTATGGAATGATTTGGCTTGGAAAGGACCTTTAAATCACCCCACTCCATGGGCAGGGGCACTTTCTGCTATCCCAGGTTGCTCCAAGCCCTGTCCAAACTGGCTTTGAACACTTCCAGGGATGGGACAGCCAAGAATTTTCAGGGATGGCTGTGCCAGGGTCCTGTCCCCTGTTCCAAACTCATCTCCTGCTACTTCCTGTGATGCTCCCGATGCCTGGACTGGGAAGTTTTGAGTCCCTCTGCATTCACTGAACCATCACCCTTCTGAATCCATGAATATCCTGCTCCTTAAACACCCAACTTTCCCATAATTGGAGCAGCTCCAGCCTTCCCACAGCCTTTACCATCCTCACTACAGACCAAGCCCTAAGAATTCCCTAAGAAAAGTGCAATTAATCCTTTTCTGGGTTGCTGATGGTGCTAAGATCCAGTACAAACACATTTATCTAGAATCTGATTTATCTCCATTTCAGCTCAAAACCACAATTCAACCTCAGTCCTCTGTACAAAAATCACTTCCAGAGGATTCCTCTCAGTGGATCCACACACAAGGCACTGGGAACTTCCCAAAAAACACAACCTGAGAGCTCCTGATGGGGTAGGATGAGTTGGAAAAGCTCCCAAGCCCCCAAAATTGAGTCCTGCATCCTAAAAGAGCTTTGTCATGGAATGACAGAACACTCGAGGCTTGCAGGCACCTCTGGAGATCACCTAATCCAACCTTCCTGCTCATGGAAAGCCCAACCAGAGCAGATGGATCAGGATTGTGTCCAGTTGGATTCTGGACATCTCCAAGGATGGAGATTCCAACTATTCCTGAGCCTTCCAGCACTTTCTCCACAGAGAAGGATTCACACCTTGAGCTTCACACCTGGAACAGCTCCTAGAGGGACCTCCAAGGAAGGAATTTGGGAGGAATGTTGGAAGGAATCATGGAATGGTTTGGTTTGGAAGAGACCTTAGAGATCAACCAGATCCAACCCTCAGGAATTGTGGTGTTGGAATTGTTGTGTCACATGGGACACCAGCAACAGTCGTAGAACAACAAAACTTGGAGCAAATTTAGGAAATTCATGGAATTAGGAAAATCTAAGACCAGATTTGAGACAAAACCAATGCCTGGGACAAACTTCACTGTTGAAAGGCCTCAGAAATCCAACCCACAAAACATTTTCCCCCCCAAATCCCCCAAAGAGAAAGGAAATCAGGACTAGATCCCCCTTTTTTTTTTAGGGAATCCAACAGATTGAGGATATTAATTCTCTCTCCCACAGAATTTCCAACAGAGACATCTCTTTTATNCCATGGCTCGTACATCACAGGGAAAGAAAGGAGGAGCAATAAAAGGAATATTCATCCCTAAAGGTTGACAGGGCAGGAAAACCCACTGGCCTGGTGGATTCCAGGAAAGCGTGGGAAGAGCAGTGAAAATGTTAAAGTTGACATTCATGGATTTCCTGCCCAGAGCCTGTTCTCTCTACAACAATAATATCTTGTCACGCTGCTTTTTAAAATTCCCTGACCACTTCCCAGAGTTATTCCAGGCAAAGGTGGGAATTTTGGTTTGGTTGAACATGATTTGCTTCACCTGCACCAAAAAAAAAACCCAACAAAACAAACCCAAAACAACTTGGAAGAGTCAAAATGAAATATTTAGGATGTGTTAAATTAAAAGGGCACTGATGGTGACTCCACCATGCTCCATGACCCCTTTTCCCAGTCATCCCTCGGGAGGGATGGATTTGTAAATAGATTCTTAGTCAGAAAGAGCCACAAAACTGTGTTACAAAAGCCATATTACAAAACATTCCCAAAAAAACAGGGAATGGAGCACGGCCCAGTCCACAGGCAGGATACCTCGACTTTGCTCATTCCGGGGGATTATTGTTAAACCCTTCTTAATTAGGGCTTTACTCTGCTAATTCTATTTAATAAAATTAAAGTTTCAATTTGGTCCTGGACTTATCAAAAGGAGGTTGGGGGAAGTTGTTTCCATCCCCAGAAAATGGAGATACAGTTCCCAGACTGAAGGGATGGGAATGCCAGGACAAGGGGGCTTTAAATAGGGGTTTAAATGGGATATTGGGAAGGAATTCCACCCCTTGAGGGAGGTGAGGGCCTGGAATGGAATTCCCAGAGGAGCTGTGGCTGCTCCATCCCTGGAAGTGTCCAAGGCCAGGTTGGACAGGGCTTGGAGCAACCTGGGATGGTGGAAGGTGTCCCTGCCCACGGCAGAGGGGTGGGACTGGGTGATCCTTAAGATCCCTTTCCAAGCCAAACCATTCCATGATTCCATGACTCCACAACTTGCTTAAAGCCTGCCACACAGGTTGCTCATTAGCTGCTCCGGAGCTAACGAAGCATCACGACTCATCAAGGCCTGAGTGTGCAGAATCCACCAGGCAGGAAAAGAAATTCCCAATCCATCAGGAGCCAGCCAGGAGCCCTCACTCCACCAGACTTTTAGGACACAGCTGCTGTGTCTCTGGCAGCAAAGAAATGCAAGGGATGATTAAAGCTGCTGCAGAGTCATTTTAATTATCTCCAAGTAATCCATTAAAGCAGCACATTAGGGCAGCTCCCTCCTTTTGGGGCCACCTGGGATCCTGGAGGTTCAGGAAAAGCTCGGGCAATCCAGATCAGGATTCTTGTCCTGGGTTTCCAACCAAATCCCTGTTTGTTTGCTGCACTTAAATATCATCCAAAAACCTGGGCTGACCTTTCTGGCTCAAAGGACAACTCCATGCTGTTAATAATTGGAATTTATGACCTTGGAGGTCTTTTCCAACCTAAGTAATTCCACACTCAGCAAGAAGAGCAGCAATATTTTGGTGAAGAGGGAGTTTGGCATTGTTATCCCTCAACAGGAGACGTCACTTGGATTCTCCTCCCTGCGCTAATTAAAATTTCTGTAAATAAAAATTAGGTTAGAATTAAATTAAATTCCTTCAAAAAGGTATCAAGTTCAACAGGAGGCCTCAGAGGAATGCTGCTGTTACAACTTAAAATGGAATCATGGAATGGTTTGGAAGAGACCTTCAAGATCATCTCGTTCCAACCTCATTCCATCATCCCAGGTTGCTCCAAGCTTTGTCCAACCTGGCCTTGGACACTTCCAGGGATGGAGCAACCAAAGCTTCTCCAGGAATTCCAGTCCAGGGTCCCACCACTCCCACAGCCAAGAATTCTTTCCCAATATCCCAAATCCCCCCTGTCAGTTTTAAGCCATTCCCCCTGGTCCTGTCACTCCAGGCTCTTCTCCAAAGATTTCAGTCCAACCAAACTTTTCACGGGGAACAAAGGAAGCAAATCCAGCAGCCACATCCCTTCCCTCCAGGATGCCACTGTCACCATCCTGTTACTCCTGGGGGGCTGCACCCAGGGAGGGAGCCCAGGTCCCTCCACACTGGAAAAGCCTCAGGAGTGACGGCTCTGCCTAAACCAAATCCCACGGCCGCGGAATTCACCTTTTGGGAGAAAAGCTGCCAGGACAAAGGGAGTGGGATCATGGCAGGGGATGGAACCAGATGGTCTTTAGGGTCCTTCCCAACCCAACCCGTTCCATCAGGATTTAGGAGCACAACCTGCTCACCTCAACAGGGAGCACTCGTTAAAGGCAATTATCCAGGCTTCTTCCCGGGCCTCCTTCGGCCTGCGCACACCACCGTGCTCCGTGCCCTCCTTTCCTCACAGGTTTGCATTATTCCCTGGCAAGATTGCTCAAGAACCAGCACAGGACTCATGTACAGGCTCTCAAGGACCGAAATTATATTTCCCACTCCCAAAATCCAGCGTTACTCAAGAGGATTTTGTGAGCGGTGCCTGAATTCCTGCGGCTCCCACTCCCAGGTGGGACAACAACGACATTGCCCAACCTCCCAGCTGGGCACGCACACCTTGCAGAGAAGCCAAGCAAACAGAAACGAAGATTTTACATGAATTTAGAAACTATTTGGGGTTGTGTGAACATCAGGAGAGCCGGCAAAGCAACTTCACCGACACAGAAAAAAAATCATCCAAGAAAAAGTGCTCTCCAGTCCTGAAGGAGTCTTGTTCTCCAGCGTCGTTCCTTAAGGTTGGGTTTGCAACCTTAAGGAATGGAGAGGGAGCAACGTGTTAAATGATGGGATCAAAACATCAGCACTCAGAGATTTGGGCTGTGGAGACGCAGTGGAATAAATGGGATTGGATTTTATTCCCAGTGTGTGCAGCAAACAGGAAAAAAAAAAATCAGAGCATCACAGAAAAGGTCGTGGTAGAGCAAATGATTTTTACAGCATTAAATACCACGATGGACACCTGCCAAATCCAATTCCATTACAGAATCATGGAATGGTTTGGGTTGAAAGGGATCTTAAAGCTCATCTTATTCCAAGCCCCTGCCATGGGCAGGGACACCTTAAACCATCCCAGGTTGCTCCAAGCCCCGTCCAACCTGGCCTTGGACACTTCCAGGGATGGGGCAGCCACAGCTTCTCTGGGAATTCCATTCCAGGGCCTCACCACCCTCACAGCCAAGAATTCCCTCCCAATATCCCATCTATCCCCACCCTCTGGCAGTGGGAAGCCATTCCCTGTGTCCTGTCCCTCCATCCCTTGTCCCCAGTCCCTCTCCAGCTCTCCTGGAGCTCCTTTAGGCCCTGGAAGGGGCTCTGAGCTCTCCCTGGAGCCTTCTCCAGGCTGGACATTCCCAGCTCTCCCAGCCCGGCTCCAGAGCAGAGGGGCTCCAGCCCTTGGAGCATCTCCATGGCCTCCTCTGGATCTGCTCCAGCAGCTCCAGGTCCCTCCTGTGCAGGACACCCCACAACCGGACACCACCCATCCATGAGTGGAGAATGGCAGGATTCCATTTCCCATCATTTTCAAGGTCAGAGGGATTCTGCCCAAGCAACTACAGGATCTCAGAAGGTCCCAAACCCCCCAGCATCAGCAATTCCAGGGAATAACTGACCCAGCTCCATGGCCTGGTAGCAGCAGCCAGCGGATTCCCGAAGCAGAGGACATTGATGGACATCTCCCACCGCTCCCAACCAGCAGGAAGCTTCCTGGCTGGCGCCATCCCAAAGGAAGAGAGAGGATGCTGGGATCATGCCAAAGCCAACCACACAGGGTTGCTTGGAAACCTTTGAAAACTACATTGAAAATTCAGATTTTGATGAAGAGCAGCACGGGCAAAACAAGCCCCAAGTTTTGCTTTAAATCCTCTTTTCCTGCAGCCAACCGTGCCGTCACCGCTGCGTTCCTGCTTCCCAGTAATCCTACAGGAGCTCTGCAGGTCACCTTTGGGCCTGGAGGCTTCAAGGTTTTCACAAGATCAGGCAGCAAAGAGGGGCCTGCCCACAGCAGAGAATCTTTTTAGAGGATCCAAAATCACCCAGCACAACAGTAATTCAACAAGAGAGGGAAAAGAGACGGAAGGGAAATGTGGAGAAGGAAAAGAATGGAATTCCTGTCGCACGGTGCCGCCCTGGCATCTAATCAGGGAGGCAGATGAAGGCAGCAATCTGTCTCCTTAAAATATGCATATTTTATTTTATTTTTTTTTCCCAGTGCTGCAGAACTGTGTTGGAAGGCGCTCGTTAAGAGGCTGCGCCAGGAACGTCCCTCTGCAATCACGAGGGACGGAACGAGCGATTCCATCGTTAGCGGGGTTTAATTGCCAGGAGCCAGAGAGCTCCTCAGCTGTGGGATTCAGGATGGGCCTGAGGACTGGAAGGATAAAACCAGGTTTTGGTTCTGAGTTTATGTCCTGCACTGGGGGAGATCTGGGAGTTGGCTCAGGGTTGGCACAGAACGGGCACTGCATGGGGGGGCCATGGAACACTGGGAGATTGTGGGATCACAGGAAAGGGGCCTTTCCCTAAGCCCTAAGCACTCCTTTGGGTTGTCTTCTACAGCAGGGGCTTCCTCACCTTCACACTGAACCCTTCCTCACCTTCCACATGGGATTGCTCCTCTCTTTCCACATGGGATTGTTCCTCTCCTTCCACATGGGATTGTTCCTCACCTTAACACTGGACCATTCCTCACCTTCCACATGGGATTGTTCCTCAACTTCCACACCAGACCATTCCTCACCTTCCACATGGGATTGTTCCTCTCCTTCCACACCAGACCATTCCTCACCTTCCACATGGGATTGCTCCTCACCTTCCACATGGGATTGTNCACCTTCCACACCAGACCCTTCCTCACCTCCCAGAATGGTCATTCCCAACCTTCCCCACTGGAGTCTTCTTCACTTTCCACACCCAACCCTTTCCCACAGACTCTCCCAAAATAACTCAGGGAGCAATCCATGGCAGGGCAGGACAACACTGCCCATCAACGCTCCAGAAGCAAACAGGGAATCCATCACCAGATTCCGTGCAAGAATTCCAGGATAAACTCCTCACATTTCAGGCTGGAATCAACTCCACACCAACCTACATCAGATTTTGTTCCCTGCCACATCAAAATTCCTCCTCCTACTCCACCCTGTTTATTTTGGCTTCCCAGCCATCCCATTGGCTGCACTGCATGGATTGCATTCCCATCTCCACTGGAAGAAAACATGCTTTATCCATAATAAAACTTGGATACAAGAAGCTGAATGACCCAGCTGCTCTGACCTTCTCATTCCTTCTAAACACCTCTCAAATTTTGAGTTCTTCTACAGAGGGATTATGCAGTATTTTTCCCTCGAGGAAAAAGGGATGGATATCCATGGATAGGAGTCACTTTTCCAACAGCCAGGGAAATGGATACTCAGCAAAGATTTGTAATGGGATCTTTAAGGTCCCTTCCAACCCAAACCATTCCATGATTCTGTGAATTGCAGCTGAGACAGAGCCTTCAAATCCCTACTTTGAAGGCTCCTCATTCAGCAGGGACAGCGCCTCAAACCACCCACAAAACTCCCAAGTTCTTCCCAAGAAATCCCACCGAGGCCAAGGGGAGATTTTATCATTTCCTCCCAATTTGACACGAGCGGGACCTGTTTTACTCTGGCAGAAGGAAGATCACGGGACATCCTTGGCACAGCTTCTGTTTCCCCCACATTTTTCCCAAATCCCACACCCTGAATTTTCCCTCCAGTCTCTTGTTCACAACTCACAGTGGCCAAAAAACTCGGCGCTAAAATTGCCAGGAATTAATTAATGCAGTTTTTTGGTGTTTTTTTATTTTCCCCATGGATTAACTGCTACCAGGAGCATGAGGGTTAATTCCCACCGGGAAACAGTGGAGCTGGATCAACAATCAGGCACCTGAAAGACTCAGCAAGGTACCAGCAACACAAAGGAGATGCAAATAAATTTGCATATCCGAGCATCAAAGGCACCACGAGATCCTGGAGTGTGAAAACATCTTTTCCCTGCGAGGTACTGAAGGAATGGCAGCGGGAGCCATGGGAGTGGGAGGACAGGAGAATGGGGGGGGAAAAAAAAAAATAAAGACAAAAAAAAAGTGTGACTGTAGCAGGAGCTCGAGAGTTGGAGAAATTCCAAGGGAACGGCAGAACGAGGAAAAACAGTTGTGAAGATGCTGATGGGATGTTGGAGCCAGGTGGGGGCTGGGATCTGTTCCCAGAGAACAAGGGACAGGATGAGAGGTAACGGCCTCAAGCTGTGCCAGGGGAGGTTTAGGTTGGATATTGGGAATATTCAGGCTCTGGCACAAAGGTGGAGTCTCCACCCCTGTGGATGTGGCACTTGGGGACAAGTGGTGGCCCTGGCAGGGCTGAAGGAATGGATTCCTTGAGCATGGAAATCTTTCCCAACCTCAACAATTCTGTTGTTCTAAGAGAGATACCTGGGCACCTGATATGAGCCAATTCCTACAGGGAATGACCAAAAAAGGGATGGGAGGAGGATGAAACTCAAAGGTTGATCCCAAGGGCCTGGCAGGGCAAAACGAGGAGCAGCTCCGTGAAGAACCTGTGGATGGAGTTCACACATCCCTGCAGCCCCACTGGACTCCAGGAGCTCCGTGAAAAGCAGCCAGAAGGGATATTTTTGTGCTTCCACAGCTTTCCGACAGAATTCCGAGTCTCTCCGTGCAGGGATGAAGGAGTTTCTGCCGGAGCCGTGAAGGAGGACTCGGAAGGTGTGAAAAAAGCAAGCGAGGAGAAATGGAGCAGAAGGAAAACAGTGAGAAATAAAGGCAGGAGGGGGCCATTTTTCCAGCAAATCCCACAAGGCTTCTCAATAAATTTCTCAGACCTTCCAGGCCTGTTACAAAGTCTGGGACAGCCTGGAAAATCCTGGTTTAGCAGCCATGTATTCCACAGGCAGGAGAAGAACCAAGGGATGAGTGGAATGCTCTGGTTGAAGGCCTTGGAAGGGGAAAGATGAAGCAAAGAAAAAAAAACCTTCTAAAATTCCCCAAAAATACGACAGAATGAGGTCTTCAGGGAGATGGAGCCCAGGAATGATAAGGAATTGAAGAAAATGGAATCATTGGGATTTTTAATGTCTCGCTGGAGCACGGCTGAGCCAACTACCTCCAGAAATGGAATCATGGAATGGTTTGGGTGGGAAGGGACCTTCAGGATCATCCAGTGCCACCCCCTGCCATGGGCAGGGACACCTTCCCCTATCCCACATTGCTCCAGCCTGGCCTGGGACACTTCCAGGGATGGGGCAGCCACGGATTCTCTGGGAATTCCAGTCCAGGGCCTCACCACCCTCATGGGGAGGAATTCCTCCCCCAAATCCCATCCATCCCTACCCTCTGGCAGTGGGAAGCCATTCCCTATGTCCTGTTCCTCCATCCCTTGTCCCCAGTCCCTCTCCAGCTCTCCTGGAGCCCCTTCAGGCACTGGAAGGGGCTCTGAGGTCTCCCTGGATCCTTCTCTTCTCCAGGCTGGACATTCCCAGCTCTCCCAGCCTGGCTCCAGAGCAGAGGGGCTCCAGCCCTTGGAGCATCTTCTGGATTTGCTCCAACAGATCCAAGCCTGTCTCAGACAAACACTAAAGGAAAGGAGGAAGAGCAGGTGACGGGCGAAGGCAGACGTGATAAATAAGATTTTGTCTCATCCCATTTAAATCAGGTGCCCTGGAAGTCATCATGGAGCTGTCAGGATGATTAATCCCTATTTATCCACCGCCAGAGCAGGGAATGATTGCTGGGCTGGCAAGTGGGAAAGCCAAGGGAAGAGGAGCCGGGTGCGTGTGGGTGAGAAGCGCTCCGGAGGCAGCAGGGATGAGGAGCTGACTCAAAACTTTGGGATTTGTGGTTGGAGGTGCAGACAGGAGCTGAAAACATTGGAGAAACTGTTGTGGGATAATCAGGCTGTAAAACAGGGGAATACCTGTGGCACCAGTCGAGTCAGGAGCTCCACTTTGCATAAGGAATATTTAAATAAGGATTTTCCCAGTCTTTAGGGCTCAAAGCAGAGTTTCAAACCGTTTTGGGGTGGTTTATAGTGCCTTCTCCCAAGGAAGAATGTTTTGGAACAGAAGTCAGGGTGGTCTTGGGCGCTCATGAAGATGATCCTTAAAATAAAGCATTTTTAGGAATTCTAGCAGTGCCAAGCTACTCTACAGCAAAGAGCCCATTTCCATCACCCACACTCCATCCAAAATGGAATTATTCCCTGCCCTAAGGCAAATAATTTGATTTTAAGAGTAAAATTATTCCTTCCCCATATTCCCAGGCTTTTCCAACTCCTAACACCCCAAAACAAAGGGTGAGAATCACGGAAAGACTCTCAAAGAGGCAGAAACATGGAATAACCTGAGCTATTCCAGAAGGATCATCAAGTCCTGCATGGGACAGCCCCAAAAAATCCCACCATGTTCTAGAGAGCCTTTTCCAAAGGTTTCTTGGACCAGGAGACCAAATTCCACCACTCTGGAGAACAAAACAAAAGAGAAACTACCAGAGAATGGCAAGAGTTTTCTCCAGCCCACCCTTCACCCACATCTTGGAAGCTCTGGAGTTGTGGACTGGAAAAACAGGGAATTATTGCTGGGAAAACAATTCATTTTTTTTGTATTGGAATGACAACACTGGGAACTGTTTACCTGTGACAGCAATTCTGGTGTAATAACAAGAACTTGTAGCAATTAGGATCTGTTTTTATTACACAGCAAGAACAAATGACCCAAATCCCAACTCCCACACCCTCTCCGTGAGGTGACCAAATCTTCCTCCTGAACCTGCTTCCCTTTGAATTCCAGCCTTCCCAGTCCTTTGTGAGAGCTCACAGCAGCCTCTGTTTCCAGTAACAGGTGCCTGGAACAAAGAAGCTGAAAGGTTTGATTATCCCAGAGATGTTTTCCGTGAGCAAATCAAGCTCCTGGCCCTGTGAGAGAGCAAAAATTTCCCTTCTTATCCGTGTCACCCTCGCAATGGAGGTGCCAAGGGAAAAGAGGGCACAGGAAAGGCAGGGATCCCTTTGAAAGACCAGGGGAAAAGCAGGTAACCAGGTTAAAGGGATGCTACCTCACGGGATTTTTAAGGAGGACAGGAGAATTTGGTGGATTTGATGCCATTCCCAGGGATTTGAGCCGGCTCTGGCTGAGTCATGGCGGCTTTTCATGGAAAGGCTCCTCACTTGGAAGGATTCAGAGAACCCCAAATGCTTCCTGTGGTTAAACAAAGTTTGCTCTCCTGGAGAAGCTGCTCAAACCTGCAGCTCCTGTGTGCTCAAAGCCTTTAATCCCGGTAATTCTGCCCTCAAAGAAGTTTGGGAGCTCGTCCCAAAATGACAAAGCCAAGCAGGGCCCTCAAACCAGAGCAGCAAGACAGGGAGATAAGGCAGGAATCAGCCAGGCCTGCAATTTGCTGGCTGATTAAATCCCTGGAGCGGCAGGAAAATTAGGGAAATCATCTCCCAGACACTTGAAGGAAGCACTGGTCTGCTGGCTGCCTCCCGGGATGAGCGATCTCACCCCAACATTTGGGGGATGACAGTGGTTGTTTGGGCATGGATGAGACGTTGTTGGAGTCTCCAGAACTCGCTCGGCCTGTCTGGCACAGGACGGGTTTCAGGCGACGCGGGCGACTCACCCGAGTGAGTTTCCAAGGAACGTTTCCCACCACAAACCATCCAAAAAAGTTGTTTGTCCAAAAATTCTCAACTGTTTGGGATGTTCTGCAAGCAAGCTGAGTGTCCATGGAGGAGGTTTGCAGCCAGCTGGACCTTGGCCACACAAGTTCTGAGGTGCTGGAGAAGGGGTTGATCTTGTTATCCCTCAGAATCCTCCTGCCAAAGTGGCACCAGCAGGACACAATTCCAGAATGGTTTGGGTCAGAAAGGACTTTCAAGATCATCCAGTTCCAACTCTCCGACCTGGACAACTTGAACCATCCCAGGTTGCTCCAAGCTCCATCCAACCTGACCTTGGACACTTCCAGGGATGGGGCAGCCATGGATTCTCTGGGAATTCCATTCCAGTGCCCCACCACCCTTCCAGGGAAGAATTCCTTCCTAGTATTCCATCCATCCCCGCCCTCTGGCACTGGGAAAGTGAGAATTCCCTGTGTCCTGTCCCTCCATCCCTTGTCCCTCTCCAGCTCTCCTGGAGCCCCTTCAGACACTGGAAAGGGCTCTGAGGTCTCCCTGGATCCTTCTCTTCTCCAGGCTGGACATTCCCAGCTCTCCCAGCCTGGCTCCAACACAATCCAATATTTTGAGGGAAAGGAAAATCAATCCCAACCCTCAAGACCTTTCCAACTGAGACCCTTTGAAACCAAAAATTAAAGCAGAAACTCATCAAGAACCACCCAAAATCCCTGCTCAGAAACGGAGGCCAAGATCCCTGGAAGATGCGTCGTTCCAAGCCCTCAGAGACAAATCCCAGGACTCCAACCTCAAATCCAACCCTCAAATCCTCTCGGTGAGGACGACAAATTTCCAGGGAGGAACAGGAATTTCCAGACACTGCCAAGCTCCGAGGGCATTTCTGACCCTCGAGTGATGCCTCCACTGGGTTCTTCACCCAACGGTGCCCACCCGGCTCAATTCCGCCTCTCTGGACACGGATTCCTCGGAGCGACGTTGGAGCTGGAGGGAATCTCATCTGCCAATCTCAAAATCAATGACCCGTGCTCTTGGAAGCCACAGTTGAAAAGTGTAGCTAAAAATGAGGAAAGATGATGAGGAGAGCAGGAAAATTGCTTAAACATCAAGATTTGGGGTTTGTTTTGGTTTCGGGCGATATTTTTTTTTTAGCGTATTTATAATTTATTCTCCCCGGACTGATAAATGCCACCTGCACCCAGGTGAGGGTGAAACAGAAATTTAGGATAAAACAGCTCAGATTTGAGGTGGGGAAGGAAGAGACACCCACTGAGACATCTCCTAAATCGAGGTCCCAATGAGATCCGCCCACTTCTCCCTTTTTCTCCTTTGAAACGCGACAAAATAAATCCCTGCTGGCTTTAAACAGAAATCAAATTAACCATGAACAACCAAAGCAACTCTGTGATGGTCCAGCCATCACTGGGTGCACTCAGAAATCCTTTTTTACAAAACATTTTCCTCCTTCCTTGCACAAGGAGCAAATTGAAGCAACAAATCAATACCCAGAGAGCTCTAAAACCCAAATCTTATTCCGGCTGCATTAGAAATGTTCTTGGAGCGTTGCTCGTGAAGGGTTGAATATTTCCAATTCTTCTTCCTCCTCCTCCAGCTGACAGAAGAGTTCCTGAGTCAGATGTGGAAAAAACCCAAATCTGCTCTGAATATTTTCACCCTTTGGAGCAGTTTAAGGCTTTTTTTTAGGGAAAAAAGGAAATTTGTCAAGGGGAAGTGAATCTAAAACAGGGAAAAGAAAAAGAGCAACACATGGAGCGTGTTGGAAGAGTTTCCATTTAAGCTGAGGAATAGGGAAAAAAAGGCATTCCTTGGAATTATGTTTTGGTGGATTAAAGGGTTAGAAGCTCAACTGGAGCTTCTTCCTTGGATTTAGGAAATAATCTGAGCTTAAGAAAGGCAGACACCACCAAGCAGGATGGTTTAGGAAGGAAAATTGGGGATTCTCTTCCCCAGGAATCATAAAAACACAGTCAGGACTTTCCCAACAAAGTAATTCCAGCTGATGTCATGGCTCCTCTTCCTCCCATCCATCCCATGGATCTACCCAAGTCTTTCTGAGGAAATCCACTCAGTTTTAAAATTAGGGTATGGAAAGTAGGAGAAGATGTTCCCAAAATACTGGGGTTTAATTATTGGGGTTTTTTTTTAGAGAGAGACACATCAGGACCCTTCCCATCCCTTTCCTCATCTTAAGGACGCACGTGGAGCTGCCCTGCCAGCTCCAGGACAACAGGAATGCTTGGAAGAAGAAGAAATGGAGAAATCCCACATCCTTTGTCATTCCTGCTTCCAGGTCCTGCCACGCTTGGATTTTGAACTGGAGCTCTTCTGATCTCCTGCACCAAACAGATCCTGCCTCCAATGGATTCTGTGTTAAGGCCTCGTTATGGATTCCCCAGCCAAAAATATTCCGTGCCAAGGCTGGACAGACCTTTCCAGGAGGAATTTTCCCCAAATCCAGCCTAAATCTCCCCTGGCACACAGCTTGAGTTTGCTCTCGTGCTGTCCCTTGTTCCCTGGGAGCAGATTCCAATCCCCACCCGGCTCCAATGTCCCATCAGAATCTTCCCAACATCTTCCCGGTGCCCAAGTCCTACTTGGAATTTCTCCAAGTGTTGAGCTCCTGCTACAGCCACACTTTTTGTCCTTTTCTTCCCCCATTCTCCTGCCCTCCCACTCCCATCGCTCCCAATCCTTCAGCATCTTCCAGGGAAAAGATGGGATAAAAAAAAAAAACATTTCCAGGCAAATTTTGTCAAAGATACAAAGGTTCATTCATGGAGAAGGATCCCCCAAAAAATCTGTCTCTCTTCTGGGGTGTCCTCAGTTCATCTCCGTGAGATCACAACCTGCCTGTTCCCTTCTCCCTCAGATGTTCAGGATAAACGACAAAACCTCTCCTAATCCTGAGCTTTCCCTTGGAATTCTCGGTTCTATGAAGGAGCTGAAGTGCGAGGTACGAGATCCTCAAATCATGGAATGGTTTTTTTTGGTCATTTGACTCTTGCTCCAAGGTTTCTCCTGCTCCAGCAATTCCTGCTGTAAATTTTCCTGATAAAAAAGGGGTTTTACACATTTATCTGACTACAGAAAATACCTCCCACTACTCCAGAAGCTCCATACGAGACTCTTCCTTACAAAGCTCGTCTGGTCCACTCTAATTCCCACAATTTCAGACAAATCCCCATGGCACCAACCCATAAACTCATTTATTCCTGCCCTTCCTACCCAAATACCTCGAAGGCTCCCCTATTTCCACAACCTTCCAGGAACAATTCCTAAAAAACCCCACAGAGGCGACACCAAATCTCCCTTTATTCCCCAGGATTTAACTTTTTGCTGGAATATTTTTGCATTCTCCATAAGCAGGGATTTAGGAACTCAGCAGCTGCTTGGGAACTGAAGAGCTGCCCGTGTTTTCCCCACAACCATTCCAAACTTCCCTGTATTTTTTTTTCCTGAGCCTGCACTTCATTCCTGATCACAATCAAAGAGCCTCCAAGCCCCTCTCCGTGCACGCAACTTCCACACGTAGCCCAGAGCATCCTCAGCCTCCTTCACATCCTGTTTTCTTCTCCCGAGTTTCTGTCCCTTTGGATTAATTCCACAGTTATTGGGTTTTTTCCCCCCTGTGTTTCTGCTCTGAGGTTGGAGCCGGGTGAGGATCAGGATTTTCTCCCAAGGGAATAAAGGACAGGACAAGAGGAAGTGGCCTCAAATGGCATCAGGAGAGGTTTAAGTGGGATATTTTTGGGAAAATTCCTCCTGGAAAGAGCTGTCCAGCCTGGGCACAGGGATGAAGTCACATTCGTGGAGGGATCCAAAATCCCCATGGATGTGGCACCGTCAGCACGTTGAAAGTGCTGGAGCTCAATTTTAAAGCTCCTTTCCAGCCTAAACAATTCCAGAATTCTACTTTTTACCTACACAGGTCCCAAGTAATTTATTCCTCATTCCCCTCGTATTTTTTCCTTTCTAATCCCTGTTTTTTGACAGAGTTTTCCAGGTTTTTGTAGCCCCCTTGGATGTTTGTGCCTTTCTATTCCCGTTCTAAATCCTGCTTGAGTCAAAATTCCATGGAGCTTTGAGTTCTTACTAAGCCAAAACCATTTAAGTTCACAAAATCATGGAATGGGTTGGGTTGGAAGGGATTGGATTAAAGACCATCCAGTTTCAACCACCTTCCACCATCCCAGGTTGCTCCAAGCCCCATCCAAGCTGGCCTTGGACACTTCCAGGGATCCAGGGGCAGCCACAGCTTCTCTGGGAATTCCATTCCAGCTCCTCAAAGGGAAGAATTTCTTCCCACCATCCCATCCAACCAGTGGGAAGCCATTCCCTGTGTCCTGTCCCTCCATCCCTTGTCCCCAGTCCCTCTCCAGCTCTCCTGGAGCACCTTGAGGCACTGGAAGAGGCTCCAAGATCTTTTCAGTGCATCCCTGAAGGTTAAATCATTTCTACCACTCAGGAAAATCTGACATGAATCAGGAGAAGAGGAATGAAATCCTTGGAGCAGGGAATGTGGGTGGAGGGAGATCTGTGAGTCACCGATAACCTTTAATCACTTCCATGGGCAGATTTGTCTCCTCTGCAATTCCCATTTCCAAGTTCTCCGGAACAAAACCAAACCTCTTCGTGGCACTAAAATATCCAAGCTCAGTTTTCCAAACTTGGGTGTTCTCCACGTTCCAGTTTGAGGGAAAGGGAGCAAAGAATGGAACTGGAATTCCCAGCTTTGCAGTGGGATTTGACACAAGGAGGGACAAGTCTTAAATTCAGCTTATTTATCCCTAAAGCTCCATTTTCTCCAGGATGAGCCCCCCCCTCCCCCAGCTGCTCCTGGTGTTCCAGACCTTTCCCCTAAATCCATTCCCATCCCTGGACACGCTCCAGCCCCTCCATGTCCTTCTTGTCATGAAGGGCCCAAAATTGATCCCGGGATTTGAGGTCCCTCAGCACATCCGGGAATGTCCCTTCCATGATCCTCCTGGCCACACAATCCAGGTATTCCCACAAAATTATCCCCAAAAAGGCCCCTTTTCCCATAGTTTAAAGCCTTAAGGAAAGACATCCCAGTTTTTCCATTATCCCTACTTGCCAAAAGGACGGGCACCTCAGAATTCCAAAGGCCACTGACCCCTCCGTGGGCTGATAAGACACTTAATAAGCTGATAAGGCACTTAACGAGCTGATAAGGCTGAGGAACACATGGAATGAGGCAAACACAACCTGTGGCTGAAAAGTCTGGATTGGGATTTTCCTACAAGGAAAAGCATTGGGAAATGGAGGGTTCTGCTGCCAAACCTGCTCCTCCTGCACACTCAGCTTGGCTTTTCCCAAGGGTTTGTGTTGATTTCCTGACTGGAGCTTCCCAAAAGACACTTTGGAGGACTCTGGAGATGATAAATCAAGATCTGTTTTCCTCCCTGTGTTAGTCCATGAGTTATTCCCATGGGTTTTCCCACAAAAACCCTTCCCAACCTCGTTCTGTGCTCCAATGAGGGTGGTGAGGGGCTGGAATGGAATTCCCAGAGAAGTTGTGGCTGCCCCATCCCTGGAAGTGTCCAAGGCCAGCTTGGATGGGGATTGGAGCAACCTGGGATGGTTGGAGGTGTCCCTGCCCATGGAAAGGCGCTGGGAATTATTTTTAAGGTCCCTTTCCAACCCAACCCATTCTTTGATCTTATTCCCACTTCCATCCTGATAAAAATCCCTTTCCATGCCCCTGCCAGGCGAGGAAAAATGGGGGAATTGTTCAGGTGAGCTGGAGTGTGACAGAACAGGAATTATTCCAGACTCACTTATGGGGGTTTGGAGTTCTGAGCACAGGATTTCCTCCAATTAAAACAAAACCTCAGGAACTCCTTGTTAAAACAGAAAATTCCCAGATAGAAAATGTGTTTTCTGGATCACTGTGGGGTTTTTTTTTTGGGAGCAGCACCTACTTCCAAACAGAAAATCCCCAGCATGGAACCACCACGTTCCCATATGGATTCCTCAAGGTGACATTCAGGAGATGTTGGAGAGGCAGGAGAAGAAGGGGGGGAAATAAAAATGCTCCTAAAAGGATGAATTCATTGGGAATTTTTTCCCCTTCCTGGCAGCTGTGACACATCCGACGGCATCTCCAGGAAACGGCTCGGAAAGGGGGAATTGGGAAGGGAAAGGTCTCTGCTCCTTGGGAGAGGCAGAGGGTGCAATGGAAATCAATTTAATGTGAAATTAATGGACAACAAAGAGGTTTTTCCATGTTTTTGTTGCCCAACTGCTCCACTTAATCCAGCCGCACTTAATTAGGGACACACCAATCCCAAGGGAAGCCGCTCCCGTCCTGGCACCATCCCCACAGGAGTCAGCAATCCAAGACTTCCAACCCAGCAGGATTCCTGAACCACTCAGACTGAATTTAAGGAAGGAATTTATTACAGGGAGGGTGGTGAGGGGCTGGAATGGAATTCCCAGAGAACTCTGTGGCTGCTGGAAGTGTCCAAGGCCTGGCTGGATGGGGCTGGGAGCAGCCTGGGATAGGGCAAGGGGTCCCATGGCACGGGTTGGAACGGGATGATCTTTAATCCAATCCCTTCCAACCCATTCCATGACTCCGTGATTAAGACAAATTCCTGCTCCGTGGACGCTTCTACAACCTCTGACCCAAATCCCAGTATTTTTTTCCAGGAAGTGGAAGAAAATCCCCTCCCACCTCACCCAGAGCCCGTTTATGTGCCCAGAGATCCATGAGCACAAATCCCTCGATTCCTCCTCTTCCAAAAGGAATTTTTCTGCCTGGTGGGGTATTTTTTCCCTTTTTCCTAATTATCCCCAAACATTCCTGACCACAATTAATCTTGCCAAGATTATTCTGTTTGTATTTTGGTTTTTTTCAAGCAGCCCAACTGGGAAAGGGCTCCACGAGATTCCTCTTTTCCCTGTCTTTGAGGGGACATGGATCCATGGATGAAACCTTTGGATTAAAGGGGGCAAAGAAGTTTAGGAAGTGTCCAGCAATCCAGGTGCATCAATGGATCCAGAAAGCCCTTAAGAGGCACCTTAATTACCAGGAAAACTGAGGGTACATCCATGCATCCACCAAATCCTTGTGTCTGTGCTTGGGGCAGCTCCCGATGCGTCCCTGAATGTAAGGAATTTTAAAAATGGACACCAAAAAGATCAGAAATAACCCTGGATTCTAGAAAAGAAGCAAGATGGGCTCTCCAAGGAGCAGCATTTTCCCTTCCAAGCCCACCTGGAACTTGGAATCCAGGGAGAGATTTATTTGGAGCTTTTGAAAGGATTGAGAGTCCAAAGAGGATCCCCCTCCCCCAAAAAAAAGCTGGAAAAAGGTTTTGGTTAAAGGCATGGAATGACAGGAAAAGGGGGAATGGAGGCAAGAGGGCAGGGTTAGGTGGGATAATGGGAAGAAATTCCTCTCTGGGAGAGTGGGGAGGGGCTGGAATGGAATTCCCAGAGAAGCCGTGGCTGCCCCATTCCTGGAAGTGTCCAAGGCCAGGCTGGAGCAGCCTGGGATAGTGGAAATTATCCCTTCCCATGGCAAGGGGGTGGAACTGGATGACCTTTACATCCCCTCCCAACCCAGACCATCCCACAATTCCAAGATTTGAGTGGTCCCAACATCCTGGACCGACGGCGAGTTGAAATTCCAAAGCAACCGAAATTCCCACGTTACTCCAAGGCTGGAATATCCACTGTCCATCCTCCTCTTCCAGACAAGAAACCCCACCCCATTTCCTAAAGGATTGCACTTTTCCATGCTTTTCCATGACCTCTCCCAGCTGGATGTGAAGCACACGAGGAAAATCAATAAAAAAAACATAATTTCGGAGCGGGGCTTCCCAAAGTAACGTTTTTTTTTTGATGGCTTCCCCAACACGAGGCCCTGTTGGAAGTCAGGAATGGAGGGCACGGAGCAGAGAGGGAAGATCAATAAAAATGCAACGAGGCAGAGAGGGAAATGTCAGCACCTCGGGAAGAGGAGGCCCAGAATCCGCCGGAATCCGGCCCAAATGGATCGAGCACGTGGGTTTGCCACAGGAAAAACACCCTAAGGAAGGAGCTGTGCTTCAATCCAGGGATTTTTTTTCCATGCTTTTTGGTGGTGAAGAATAAGGAGGCAGCATGGGCAAAGGCAGTCATGGCCAAAGGAGCTGAAATCCTGGGAAAATGGGAACAGGGTCGGGGAGGAGGGAAGGATCCATCCTTGGGGATGTTTCCAGTGCCTCAAGGGGCTCCAGGAGGGCTGGAGAGGGATTTGGGAGAAGGGATGGAGGGACAGGACACAGGGAATGGTTTCCCACTGCCAGAGGGTGGGGATGGATGGGATTTTGGGAAGGAATTCTTCCCTGGGAGGGTGGGGAGGAGCTGGAATGGAATTCCCAGAGAAGCTGTGGCTGCCCCATCCCTGGAAGTGTCCCAGGCCAGGCTGGAGCAGCCTGGGATGGTGGGAGGTGTCCCTGCCCATGGAATGGGATGACCCTCAAAGGTCCCTTCCCACCCAAACCATTCCATGATTCTCCAACCCTCCCTCTCTGCCACATCCAAGCCCAGAGATCCCCGATCCTCCCTTTTTTCCAGTTCCTCCAGCGTTTACAACTGATGAGGAAACTCCACCATCACCCACAACTCCAAAAGCTCTGCTTCAACCCAAACCCCAAACTTCCAACCCCCATTCCAACCAGGAACAAAACCTCCCAGGATCCTGCTGTCCGTGAAATCCAACAAGCAAAACCTTCTCCCTCTGGGAGCCCATTTCAGGCCTCATTTGCTCCAAGTTTTACGAGGTTTTCCTCAACAATCAGAATTTTCCATGTTTTTCCATGCGGGAACAGAGGTTCCTGGTCTTGGAATGACACCACTGGGTCACCCCACTGCCTCTTCCCACTTATTGTTGGGAAAGACTTGACAAAACTTGGAGGTAAGATTTATTTTCCTCTTGGGAATGTGGAGAAGAGGATATCCAGCTTCCTGAAAGTCAGAGTGAGGGTTTTAGCTCCCTAAAACTGGGATTTCTTCCCTAAAAATTGGGATGGTGGAGCCGGATGTGGGAATGTTTTTAAAGGGTGGGAGGAGGGAAAAAAATCCAATCCCTGGATCTGTGAAGCTCAAGAAAAGAGAGAGGGATGAAGAATTTGAGACAGGAGGCACCTCCCATTGGAAGAGCACAATGGGATCCTTTCAGGAGCTGGAAAACCAAGAAAAAAAAAAGGGGGAGGATTTGGGGATCCCTGGGAGCAATTTCAGGGATAACGACAAATTCCCAAGGGCACTGGGAGGTCTGGAGTGCTCCACTTCTTCTGCTCAGCACCTGGAGCACATTTATCCCTCAAACACTTCTTGGTGGCTGGAATTAAAAATAGCCAGCCTCGATAAGTTGGAAAGTGGGGGAAAAAAAATAGATTCCAGCCGGAATGTTTATTTTTGGGAAGAGCCAGAGGAGGAAGAGGAAAGGTCGGGGTTCAATGCGTTATTTAGAGCATGTAAGGAAATAATCACTGGAGCAAAAATGCAGGAGGGAGAGGATGAAGAGCAGGGAAATGGTAATTTAAAGGATTTTCTTGAAGGGAGAGGTTGCTGGAAAACTCTTGGAATCATCTTAAGCAAACCTTAATCATCAAAATGAAATTCCCACAGATATTTATCAGCTGGAGCAAATATTCCCAATAAAAACTCCACAGAACAGCAACAGCAGCCACAGCCCAGCCCAAAAAAACCCAGATTTGGGATCCCTCCCCTAAATCCAGGCCCCTCCACAGCTCTGTTCCACCACCAGGGAATGTGTGGTTTTAGGGGATTTGACATCAGTTTGACTCTGGAATCTGCCTGAATTCCCAGCTGTATTTTGTGGGTTGGATTTGGGGTTTTTTAAAGGTGGTTGGGTCATTATTTGGTTGGGTTTTCATGGTGTCTGTTCCCAAATTCTCAGAGGTGAGACTCCAAAATTCATCATTTTTCAGAAAAGGAACGACAGCACCGCAAGGCTCTCCCGGGAATGGTTTGAGGAGTTTCCCAAACCAGCTTTAAACCAAGATTATCCCACGGGGTGCAATGTCCCATATCTGGATTACTGTTTAGGTGGAAAATCATCCAGAAAAAACTTGCCCTGGATCTTCCTAAATGTGGACTGAGGTGTTGGACTGATCCAGGAGAGATCAGTGACCTGGATAAGGAAAAACCACGAGACGTTCCTGGGATTTAGGGGATTTAGGAAGCTGCTCCCATTCACCACCTACAGCAATTCCTCTGTGGAATTTTGGAGGGAATTTGTCCCCACCAGCACTATCAAGATTCCAATCCCACAGGAATTTTCCAGGAGAAACTCCCCCACGGTGGCAGGAACGGAAGGCTTGGGACTTTGGGATCAAGGCCTAAGTAGGTCACCTTCAAATCCAGGTTTTGATTTTCTGGGAAATGGAGGGGGGGGAAAAAAAAAAGCTTTAAAGGAGCACAAAGGTGAGAGAATTCCGTCCCTGAAGCTCTACCTGAGAAGATCAGGATTTTCCATAGGGAGGACCTATGGGATGCCTCTGGGATTCTCCAATTTCCCACTAAAGAAGGTGCTCCACAGGACAAGATTTTCATGGAATGGAATCCCCACATTCCCAGGCTTGATGTCCAACCAACCACACACATGCAGACGACATTCCTGTATTTTTTAGAAGCCTGGAATTCCATGGAATACCTTTTAAAAAAATGATTTCCCATCCTTTGGGATGATCCAGCGACATGAAGGACTGGAAACCCTAAAAAGGTTGGACAACCCATAAAAACCACTTTGGGGTTGCATCTGGGGTAAAAAGTGGCTCCTTGTCCTAACAAACAGTGGCAGCAATGAATAAAATGAAAAAAAAACAGGATAAAACTGGGAACTGGCCAATTTTTATGGATATCAGGAAAATTCACCATGAAACACAACCTGACTCAGGATTTGGAAAACCTTCAAGAGTCTCCCTTTCCTTCCAAACTTTTATGGTTGGACTCCATGACTTTAAGGGTCTTTTTCCAGCCTAAACAATTCCATAAATCCCTGACCCCTCTTTGCTCCCACCACCCCAGCAGCCAATCCCACGGCACAGCAGGACATTCCCAAAAATCCCTTTGAACCCATCTCCAGCCCCTCTGGAAAAGAGCAGCCTGAAGACATCTGGCTCACAGACAGCCCAGACCCCAGATTGTCTGGATTTGCAGCAGGAAAAATCCAGGAATCACAGATTTGGGTGGGAAAAACAAAGATTTATCCTGGAAAACGAGGGCCTCCCCACAGGCCTTTCTTCCCGAAGGGAAGCACTGAAATGCTCTTTCCCAAAGGGGATTAAAGTTGGGATTATCCTGAAAATCCATCCCAGGTTGTGGTGGGATGAGTTGTGCCACCCTCAGCAAGGGGAAATTCCAATTTTTTTTTGGAGTGAAATTCATCCAAGTTTAGGCTTTTAGGCCTGGAAGTGTTCCCAGTCAGCGATCCCAAGATCCCAAACTCCAGGCCAGCTTGGATGGGGTTTGGAGAAACCTGGGATAGTGGAAGGTGCCCCTTCCCATGGCAGAGGTGGATTTAAGGCCTCTTCCAACCCAAACTGTTGGAGGATTCCGTAATTCAGGATATTCCACGGAAACCCCGCGTGCTTCCCTTCGGAGGAAGGGGAAGGCCGCTGGATGCTCCCTCCTCCACCCATCCCCAAGGAGAAGGAAGGAACACAACCCCCATTCCCTGCAAAATCCACCCGGAGCAACACCCGGAGAACTCCAAGAGCCAACACAAAATCCCACAAATAATCCAAGACCCCACAATCCCGGGTTTATCCACAACCGAATCCCGCCGCTCTCCCTGTTTTCCAAACCCGTTTTCCACTCCAGCAGCACCAAACCCAGCTCCCCACGCTCGCAATCCCGCTGGTTTTGGGATCAGTGAAGGTCCACCTGGGAAAAGACATTCCCTGGAAGAAGGAGCCCAACCAACCTTCACCCCTGGGTGGACACGGAGGCACCGAGGGAAGCACCACATCCCAATTCCAGCCCTGTCCGAGCCACCTGCTGCTCACAGATCCCCAGCAAACATCCCAAATCCATCCATTTTCCATGCAAAACGTTTTTTGTTGGGTTTTTTTTTTCCCTTTCCCCTTAATCCCACCCAGCTGCGTGTGCCAGGTGAGGCTCCGGAGCCCCGGAGCAGCTGCGGATTTCTCCGTAGAGGTCACTCAAGGGGTTGATTAAAGTGGGAATAAATAACAGGATAAAGAAATAACTCGAGAAATTACTCGGTAAATAAGGAATCAAACAAATGAGGAAAGAAATAAATAAGGAAATAAATAAATAAGGAAATAAATAAATAACTCCATTCCCATCCTGCAGTTTTCGCAGCCGGAGGGAAACGCAAGGAATGGGGGAAACGGCGCAAGGAAGAGGGGGGGGAAAAAAATAAAAAATAAATCCCAAACCAGCGGCTCCGTCGTCCGTGGGAAAGAAATAAATCCCAAACAACTCTCCCCTCTCCACCTTTCCAAACCCCGTGGATTTGGTCCTCCAGATCCCCGCCCCAAATTCCGGCGCTGCGCATCCCGCTGCAGCCCTCCCCCCCC
>JACBWW010000574.1:0-29605 GCA_020086605.1 Lanius collurio | reverse complement strand
GCCCTGAGGTTTTGATGTGAAATTACTGAACAGGACCTACTGGACACTACTCATCCCTCATCCTCAGAGTCTGATCATCTTGCCTCAGTTTTGGACATGTTGCATAGCAGCAAACTCTGAGCCTGTGCCTTTCTCCCCTCACTTCAAAGCTGTAAGATACCAATAACCCTAGGAAATTTGACTCTGGACAGTATCAGTTTCCCACTTGACTGAACCCAAATGGGCACTTGACTACCTGACACACCTTGCCTGCAGTTAAATCCTTAGGACGTAGCAAAAACATTATCCTGTATTCCCAGTGCCTATTTGACTAATAGCAGTAAGAAAACTCAAAGGAAGGAAAATGCAATATGGCATTAAAGTCATGTAGTTCATGTTCTATACATGTAACTTTTTTAGAGTTTGCAGTTAGTTGGCACTGCAATATTAAAAGTACTCCTAAATTTTTAATTTCATTCCATCTTCTTTTTTTTTTTAATTGAAGAAATAGAGAAAGGATAAAAGACCTAAACCCTTCACAATCAAATCCAAACATTAATTTTTTATACAGGAATCCACAAGAATTCATGTGTTTTGTTACTGTCCAAGGCACTGTGGAAGATGACAACCAAATTACCAATTTATGGGCTACCCAGCCTTAAACCACCTAAGCAGCAATGTATTTCATGAAGTACAGATCTAATTAAATATTCATCGCTTGGGCTGTAATTTTGTCAGACAGTGGTTTATCAAATATGAAAATCTACCCACCTCCCCAGCAAAATACAAAGCAATACTTGAGTTTAAAAGAGGTGACAACAGTCAATATCATTGGATGGAGGGTTTTCCTCCTACTCTCTGTTTATTGTACCATCTGGGTTACCAGGGACTTGAAATCTACAAGAGTAGTTTGCTTTATCCCATTGCCAAAGCAAACCACAAAAAAAATCAGACCATGAGCTACTGAGGCCCTATAAGGGCCTATCCCTATGATGCCTTTGACAGCAGGCACTCTTCCCTTCAGTTCTGAGGAGACTCAGCTTCACTTCACTCTCCACCTCAAACATAACACAAAATGTGGACGGGATCACAGCCACTACCAAAAAGCTGATGCCTCTCCACAAAGCACACTCAGTATTATTCAGAGCTCACTCACCGAAGAGCTGACCCTGACCAACCCTGCACAGAGGGGATCTTTGACTGCATGATCTAGCTCTGCCACTAGAAAGAGGTATTACTGTCAAATCCATTTACCTTTGCTAGCTTCTGGCAGCACTGGTAGGCTGTCAGGAAAAGAAATGAGCTAATGTTCACCAGCAGACCCTTGCCCGCTTCTGCTCTCTGGACATGACAAGCCCTGTCATTTCTCATATGTGAAAAATCGGAGTAATAATGCCTCTCCCCTCCAGGATGATATAATGGTGTCTGCACAAATAGAGGAGAGCAGCAGAAACTCTGGCATTCAATACAATGTGCAGTATACAGATATCAAGAAAAACAACAAATATTAGAAGAAAATATTTTTTATGCCATCTTTGATTGAAAGAGGAATTCATACATAGGAAATTGGCTCACATTGCTATTAAAGAAAAATCCAATGACGCTGGTTCCTTATTGTTGGTCCTTTCAATATCTCTGCCTGTACAAGTCAGAGCTGCCACATTTGGCACTTCCTTGTTTTCCCCAGTTGTGAACCTGGTAGAGGGATCTGGTGCTCACAACCTGTAACGTTACATTACATGGGCTACTGGCAAAGACTGCTACTGCTACTCAGTGCTGACACTGGCACTGATCCTTTCAACCAGCTAAGGAAAGGATAAGGCAATGTGAAAGGCTGAGACCCCAGCAGTCAACTCTTTCTTCCCCCTTGCCAACAGGGCTTTTCGATGTGAAAAGCCATTACCAAATTTATGCCCTCTAATGGTTCAAATTCTTTCAGAGACCCTGCCCATACAAACATCTAAGAAGGAGTCAGACACTGGGCAGGACAAGCTATATTTCCACCCAGGGAATAAAGCTTCAGAGGACCTCTTTTTCACCTTGTGTGCCCCTTATCCATCAAGCACCTCTCACCTCGACCAGTTAAGAGTATTGATGAATACCATCTCTTTGCAAGTTCATCAACAGTATCACACAAATAACATTAATGGGGTTGAGCAACCCTAATGAGAAGCCCATCAGCAGCTGCCTTAAAACAGAGCATGGAGTGTTTAGCCAAAATTATCTTAAGTGCTCATGGACTACTTCTTGTCACTGCTCCATACAGAGAATCTCATTCCTTGATGATTCACTTTTTACACTTCTGTGCATAGGTCATTTCAAACAGACTCCAAAAGAGGAACTGTGATGTACTGAATAAATTGTGCAAAATTTCTGAATTGCTCTGACAGGTGCACTAAGGGGGCTTCAGCTTCCCCAGAAATGTGTTCACATATGCATGTGTATACATACTTGCAAGAAAAAAATGTAAGTTTAAACATCAGGCACACTAATTTAAGAAAAAACATGATGTAGTAAGTTTGTTGCATAACTCAACACAAACAAGGGTAGTTTATTAAAAGAGAATTCTATTCCTGTCTTGAACTGGAATCTACAGCAGAGGATAAAAAAAGTCACAGTAACTGAAAACTCCAAACCCTAATAAAACCTTTGGCTGACTGAGCATGAAAGAAATCTTTTCTTATCATGTTCCAAAACATGCAAAGACAAGGCACATAAAAATACACCTGTGCTGTCACCTCTTCCTCTGCTATGCATTGTATGGAAGTGATTGCCCTCAAGAGTGCAATTTAATTCTGCTCATTTCATAATTAGCACAGTTGCTATTACAGCAAGGCAAATTTTCCCTGCAAGAACTCATAAAACCTGTAGTCCAGAAGTTTATCTGGGTTCTTAAACTGGCAACTGCACTTACAGAGAAAAAAAGGAGAGAAACCACTTAGGACAGAATGATTGGTGAACCGACAGCGGTCAGCAGACAGACATGAGCAAAAAAGAGAAGAAGAGAGATAGAAAAAAAGGAAGTAGAGAGGTGAAAGAAAGAACAAAAGTGCATTTTTATTACAATATTACAAGCCCTCTGATTGCTCTAATTACACCTAAAGGGAAACAAAACTTGCCTGCTAGTAGCAAGTGCATGAATAATTAACAGGAAAGGAAGGAAGGCAGCAAAGCTGCAAAAAGCCCAGACAATCTTAAGCTATGGGCAATTTCTCTGGAAAGCAGGAAAGCATTTAATTCCTGGTGTATGGTGGTATTTCTTTTCCATTTTCCTCCCTTCCTGTATGTCAACTGAGCTGCTTTTCTTCTCCTCGCCCACCATTCTCAGCCTGTGGTAAGCTAACTCATCTTATGATGCTGATACTTCTTACTGTGACTTAGCACTTTAAATGTAAGCTGTCTGATCCTACAGACTATTTGGGTGAGAGTATCTCCTAAGAAAATCCAAGAGAACACACAGAAAAAGCATGCCTTTTTTTGGAAAGATCAACAGTTCAGTAGTAATAGCCCCTAAGACGTACAGGAAAATCTGAGGCTTCAGTAGCCACTAAAAACATACTTAGATTCCTTAAATGTAGTGGTGGTCCCTCTCACAGCTTTTCTAAACAAAAATAGTTTGGGCCCCAATGTCTTAACCCACCTCCAATCTTCTTAGTGATTTATACAAGCAGATACCACAAGGAATTGAAGAAATATAATGGTATTCTTTTAGTTTTCTCCCTAAATTGTCCTTTGATTTCGAAAAAGTAACCTTCAGGATTTTTTCTTCAGCATATAGAGTGGAACTGAACTGTTAGGCATCAGAACTTATTGTAAAACTACAAACCCACCTAACTAACCAATCCCATAGGAAAGAGTCCAAAATAGTTTGATCTTGCACAGTAGCATACACAGTAGACAGGTGGGTCGGTGGGGCATCTCTGGAATTAAAAGAAAGTAATTAACCAAAGGGGATCGAATAAATATCTTTGATAAAGCTTTTAACAAAAATAAACAAACAAAAATTAAACATTTCTGGAAATATTAGTAGAACATTATAAAGGAACTAGAAGGGATAAGGGGTGGGTAAACATGTTATTAATGACTACAGAGAGAGCCTTCATCTATTTTTCTGAAATATCAAAAAAGGAAAAGAATAATCAACTCCAACAGAAATTTATTAATAGGACTTAACAAAGGTTGTATCTTTCCATCCTGAAGCAATGTCTTTGCTGATCCATAGGAATGAAAACATTTGCTTGCAATTAATCAAGGAAACACAAAAGAAATCTTGACTTTATTTTTTAGCATTCTAGAACAATGCTGCTATCAGTCACTTCATGTCTGCAGTGGGCTAAGTGCTAAATAAAGCTATTTTCAAATTATGGATATTTACCAAAATAAACAAATGCATTTATTACACAGCAGGCAAGGAGAAGGAAAAGAACGAGAAGAAGCAAAATAAAGACTGAGAAAGAGAGGTCCTTACATCTATTTATTTATTTAATTTCTGGAAGTAAAAGCTTTTTGGAGTGCAGAAATCCAATTGCTACATGCACCATGATGGATTAGCTCTGGTAAGATGAAATAAATAGCCATTCATCTTACTGCTCACATCAGCACTGGGTGTACCATGTACAGAACTAAAATGAAAAGCCCACAGACAACCCTAACCTGGGGACACATGCAGTAGGAACATTTGCAAAACAGCTTTGGTACCAGAGCTAGCTCTGAATGCGCTTTTGGAGTCTCAAACTAGTCATATTTGAATCAGTCATTCTGTAATTCTCCTGTCTCTCTATGGATAGCCACACAGAGAAAAGCATGTACAAAGTCATCCATTCTGGAACTCCTTGAGGGCTTTCTCTCCACTCAAAGCATCTCAGGAGGTGTGCCCTTCAAAGACCTTTTGTCTACTGCTGTAATATAATTTCCACACTACCATCACCAAATGCTGTGGCAGCATTTTTTTCTCCTCACTTTTCAAGTCTCTTCTAAATACAAAGATTGAAATAAATTCCTTGAAACATCAAATTAAAGTATCTAAGTCTCCTCTTATATGCATTTTATGCTAACTTAGTCTTACTGATCAGAGATATACTACCCCAAGGAAAAACAAAATTTCTGCATTTATGGCAAGAGAATTAAGAGAAAAAAACTAGTCTTGCTGGAATCTGAACTTATGGTTTCCATTTTGAGATGGAGAACCATAAGTAATGGTCCTCCAGTACACCACTTTCATCTTCACATGGAGCAGAAAAGGCTTGAGAAAGCCCTGATCTTCATCATCTTATGCCAGGACCTTTAAAAAAAATTTGAGGACATCATCACTAGCAATGAAGTAGGTGCACAAAAATAGGGATTCAGTGGACAGAAAGTTGAGAGAATGGATTCTGAGCAACTCAGGTATGGCAACAAATTTTCTCTCTGGCACAGTCAGAAGTGACTTGCTATTCACCAAGCCAGATACTCACTCTCATTTACTGACTCCTGAGACATGCAGCAAACACCCCATTCCTACTTTCTTTTCCAACAGATGTAATCAAACACCTTCAGGACAAAATTGTTTTGTTATTTGGTTTCTTCTGTGTTTGTATTTTTTTTCCAAAGCACCTTGTCCTCTATCTCACACTGGTTTTTATTGCTTAGGTGAAACAAACTTAATGACTTTTCAGCAGTACAGTAATTACAGTCCTGGTGGAGTCTGTAGAGGCAGGAGGTCACTAACACCTGAGCAAATCTGATTCCAAACAGCATATCTCCATTCACCTGAAACAGATGAGAACTGCAGTTGCCTCAGGGTATTCATTCTGCATTGCCTTGCCTGAGTGGAAGCATATGTTTCTCTTCCTCAACAGTGTTTGTTTGTCAGAAATTTCTCTTTGCTAAATCCCCTGGTCTACAGCACCAATGGTACAGCTGCAGTTGTTCCATCCTCCTCTCCTCTGCCCTGTGAGAGGAGGAACAAAAGGAGTTCAGATAATAAGGTCAAGGGCTGTGGAAAGACTGAAGGACTTCAGAGAGAAAACTGTCCTCCCCCTAAGGCTACAGAAGTGTTACAAAGCCACATTAGGAAGCGGTAAAACAGACCCTCTTTAGATGCAGAGCAATCAGAGAAAGGAGAGAGCTCTGCCTACAAAGAAAATTGGAAATGAGAAGTAGCAACAGAGAAGGTCCCACAAAAGTTGTGCACTTGAAAAGACAAGTCTGTTTTCTGCCTTTCAGCTCCAGACCCTGGAAAAGATGATGGGACCCTAGAGCCCACAGGTACTTCAGTAGCCCTCTACAGGAAGAGGAGCACCAGTCCACACACACACACCCCACGGGTCCAGTCTCCAAACAATAAAAAATCCAACCACCCCAAAGTGATGAAATACTGAATATTTCCTAATGTACAGTATCCTCACATCCTTCTGTTATCCCTCCTGCTCTGAATAGACAATTTTTAATCAGAGTGGCACGCATGGTTAGTTGTGAGTAAGTTACAGATGGTTACTCATATGTGAACCTTGACTTAGGAGAGACAGTTCCTGATAAGTTTGATTAATATTATTTTAACCCACAGATATAAAGTTAGTTGCTCAGACAGTTTTGTAGTACATCAGCTTCAGTTCACATATTCACCTAGCCTAATTCTATTAGTGCATTTCATCATTGAAAGAGAGCTCCCATTAAACAAACTCCATGAACTCTTCCACAAACGTTTAACAAACTGAACAAGCTTCCTCACACTCACAGTCCTAAAGATCTGTGTACAAAAAGCTCCAGCAGATTAATTTCTAAAACTCACCAGCCTTACAACTGAGCATGTGCCCAGCTGTTGCATCCTTGTTAAATGCTCTGATCACCTGAGCTTCTGCCCAACAGTAGCTTTGGGCTCCTCCTAGGAGCCAGGATCTGCTGAACAAATATTAGTGAAGCTCCTGGGAAGGAAATAATTAAAAATGCCAAATCATCCTAATCCAGACTTTATGAGTCTGTTCTTGGCCTTTCTCTTTGGCTCAGATGTTCTCTTCAAAGGGAGACATCTGAAGAGAATCCAATGGCTGTCCACTCCTTCATGTGACAATAAGCCTGTCATTCAACCAGTAGCTTTCAGTGACTATCCAACATTTTCTGAAACTCAAAGAGCTTTGTGCACCACCCCATACTTGTCTCATTTCAACCCAGAGGTGGTTACATTGCCTGAGCGCAGCTCATTAATTGCTTCAGGCCCTCTTCCAGTAAAGGTGCTGGGAAAATGAG
The DNA here is from genome assembly GCA_020086605.1 of Lanius collurio. Lineage (NCBI taxonomy): Eukaryota > Metazoa > Chordata > Aves > Passeriformes > Laniidae > Lanius > Lanius collurio. The sequence goes on along the minus strand of JACBWW010000574.1, from coordinate 22,402 downwards.
AGCTATTATTAGCATATACAGAACCAGTGTCCAGCAGCCAGAACTGGACAGCACTGGTTAGCATTAAACTAGCATTTCTGACTATCAAGGTCCTTCTTCTACCACACTGTAGCACCACATCTGTTGTAACACAGGAGCAACATATCAAGCCATCATGTTGCCATCAAAAATTCAGTGTGATGACCAAAGAGCTCACTGATTTTTCCAGGACCTAGAGCACACCCAGGAGCAACAGTAAAGACACACAGAGCTGCCTCATTAAGAAGAAGGATGAGAAGTATCAATGTGCCAGACAGCTGCTAGCAAGCACAAATTGAAGGGTGACTAGATTGTGCCAACTGTCTCCAAAGTAGCTGCTTAGGGTAGGACACAACATTCTGATGATGGCAGCTGGGAGTGGAAAGTATGGCCCAGCAGCCTGACAAGTTAATGCCTTTTGCATAAATGCCTCCAAGTATGCAGTTCAATCTACTGAACAAATAAACAATAATCCATAAGAGAAATAGAGAAGTCTTCAGATCCAAAGGACATGAGGAGGCTACAGTAACTTGCTGTTCACAGTATTTCTCTGCCAGAAGTTCCATAAAACCATCTGTGCAGAAAAGCTGTTTATGTTCCATCATGTAGCTTTTCTTTAGATTGGATTTCCAATTCATGACTAGTAAAGCCCATTTTTAAGATGTGGAACACTTATTTAGCACCACATAACCCTATGAGCTGTCAGGGGCCATGATATTCCTTTCCCAGACAAAGGACTTGACAAAGAGTTTATAAAAGCATTATCCCCATATTACAGCTATGCAAATTAGAGATCAGATTACTGGCCCAATATTCAGGGGAGCTGGAAAGGTATATTGTTCCAGAGTTATAGATAGGACATTGAAATCTAAACCGTAGGGGGGAAAAAGTCCCTCCAACAAGAACATGCAGAACTTTTATTGTCCTTTTTCATCCAGTGATTTCCAACAGAGTCATGAGAAGAAAAAAGAGATGCCATTTTATATGATGGATAACAGAAAGAAAAAAAAAAAGAGAGCGAAAGTGAACTGGTATTCCTTGGTCATGTAAAGAGTAAATGGGAATGCTAATAATAAGCGATATGTTCCCAAAATGTGTCTCAGGCTCTGAATGGATCATGATGCCTTGGTTTGACCTAAATGCTGGAATTAGTTGGGTTTTTTTTTTTTTCACATCAAATCAAAATCAGAATATGGGTTCTTCTTGGTTTTGTTTTCTCTTTTTTTTTAATTGTGGAAGTTGACAAGACTTCAATTGTTGCTTTTAAAAACAAAATGACTGCTCAGTGATATGTGGTAAGCCAGAGTGGCAGCATTTGAAGTCCATGGTTCATTCATATTCTGTGACAGATGAGGAACATATAGTTATGATTTGTGACAATCCCTGAAAGAATTTATCATTTTTAAAGGAACAAGTACTCTCTAACCCAAACAAATGGGGACCATATAACACATCTATTTCACTCAAAACTGTTAACTTCAACACAGTACTGTTGTCCAGTTCCATAACAAAGAACTGAAAACAACAAAGTAAAAGTGCTGGCCACTGAAGAGATGATTCTTCATCTCTGATTACTCCCTAGAATACATCATCTCAAAAGCAGACCCATAGACTTCCAGGTGCCTCCAGGCTCCTGGAAGCATTCAGAATTTCATTTCAACTCTGAAACACATCCAAGAAAGACATGAAAATAAAGCAGGGACAGAGGGAAGTAAAATTCAGACAAAATCAGCCTTTCAAGTTTCCAGGTTAATCTACATGCACATTAGTCATAGTTTGTGTGCCAGGACATAATGAAACTAGTATCTAAATAAATTGACAGAAACAAAGACAACATAATGCTGGTGTATCTAATGAAAATTCTTCTCTGTTATAAACAGAAAATAAAGGTGTGGAGAAGACACTGCTCTGTAAAACTACCAGTGAAATGCTTTCTCTGCATATAGAGAGCTTTAAAGTTCCATAAAATTCAAGTGGGTGCAACTTGCCTTCAGACTTGGGGCAGCCTCATTCAGAGGACACATTGCATGCCCTCCAAATATAATCTCACTTATTCTGCCTCATTGTCACTACCCCTGAGTCTTAAATATAGGTTGAAGGAAGCAGCTGCCTTCTACTACCTGAAAAATGAAAAATTGGCTTTTGGCAAACCCGACCACTTCATGTAACCTATAGGGATCATCAAATCTATTCCATCTTCTGTGGTGCCTTTGGTGAGGAAACAAAATCCACATATGATTTGCTCAGTTTGACTGTTTCAGATTTTATTCCTTGAAGTCCCTTAAAGACATCTGTATAGAAGGAAAAAGAGGACTGCTGTAGCTAGGATTTGGAGTTGCTTACACTATAAATCTGGTAGCCTCACATTTTTTGTTTGATGCTAGGCAGGCAACAGGAACAAGGACGACCAGTGGAGAAGTCAATGAAACCTGCACTACTGCAAAATTACTCTGGACCTGCAATGAATGCAGTGGATGTTACAGCCTCTCTATTGCTTCCCCATTATCAGTTGGTAACAAGATTCCAAATTCATCCCTAACCACAGTGCTTAGGGTGGCTAATACTTTCAGCAACCTATTTCTCCAGGTCATGATAATGTCTTTGAATTGCAGCCCTGACATTTGGCATACCAACTGATTCCACTATCTAGCTTTACCTGCAAATGTAAAGAGAGGAATTATTCTATCCTATCACCTCACCCATTAGTGAAGGCATTAAGCAATATCAGCTCCAGCACTGACCCCTTGGGAACACCACTGTCCTGTGCTAAAACACAGGAATTTTGTTTCACCTTACTGAAGAAACAGCTCTTCATGTAGAAAACGAGAGGGGTGAAAATAGATGATCTATAAGGTCTCTTCCAACCCAAACTGTTGTAAGAACCACCAGCACTGTGACGAAGAGATAATAAACTGATTGGCTGACAAATCGGAACTCATCACACCTTTGCAGGAAAAGAAACAGCACAGATCAGATCCACTTCATAAGTTTATTAGTTATCAGACACCAATGTCTGTTGTCTGTGGCCACATACTCCTAAAAAACTAATAAAGATTTTTCCAAAGAAGCAATGAGGAAATCTGGACTCTGACATGAGCCATTATTTACAGAGTTAATATAAAGGCCCTACATTATTTATTCCAAGATCTTCAACAGAAGTACCACTTTCTCAACCAACATGAACAGTTTTTGCTTGAAGTGAACACTTGCCATCAAAATATCCTTATTATTCTGAATACATGCTTTGTGTTATTTCTACATTTTTCAAAGGATATTAAAAAGTAGTTGAAAACAAAGCAATCAAGTGTCCCTGTGAGGTAGATTTGTCCTGTTAGTTGCAATTGATAAAGTGCAGCCACTTCCAGGGTTAAAAAAAAATAACTTTAATTACAGTATTCACACACAAAAAAAACCTGATATTAGATAAAACTGTCCATTCAATCCAGAGGCTTATTAGAAAACTCTGATATTTGTATTTAATTAAAGCAGTTTATAGTCAGATGATGAATCTTCCCACTAACTAATTTTGAACAAATAAGGAAAACAACTAGTTGCAGGATCATCTGGGCAATTACTGCTCTGCCTGTGGATTCTTCATACTGGGAAAGAAATGGAAAAATTTCATCAAGAGTGAGTCTTCAAGTTATAGTTCAGAAAATGAACATGCAGTATCTTTAAAAGAAAAGACAGTATATCTGCTCTGACTTCTGTACTTGGGACAGTGACAGAGCTGTAGAAAATGGAGTCTCAGAGCCAAGTCTTAGTTCAGAATATTCTCTGTGTTAATAAAGTATATGCTGGACCAGCAATTTTGGCAATTTGTGATGCATTTCTTGTGTATTTACTGTTCATGTATCGCAAGTGCTGTGGCTTAATTTTGTTATCTTTCTGCTCTGAGAAAATTTGAAGCCATAAAACATGATTGATTGACATTTTGTCTTCATGCCATAACACTGTGCCACAGAGCCATGCCACCTGTCACCACTGCTGGCTGCAGGAGACTGAGCCCTGCACTAATATTTCCCTCGCTTATCCATGGCTCACTGGTCAAAGCCTTCTGCATTTCCAGTTCCCCTAGGGATAATCTCCCCTATAATTGTACTGATGGGAAATAACAGATTAGGAGGGAGACCACATGATTTTCAGTGTGAGCTCTAGCAAGTTCTTGCTGGATTGTTCTCAAATCTGCATGCTCTAGGCTTTCCTGGCAGTGTCCTACAAGTCATCTCAACATTCACATTGCAGGAGATGCCTGCAATTTAAGGCTGCTGAGGAGTCAACTGAACCAGAAAAGAATAGTGGTCCCCATCCTGTCACTCACAGGAAGAAGTAGATAGGAAAGCTATGTGAAGGAAAAGTCTGATGTAACAACCAGATTTGTCTCAAAAGAAAAAGTTTAAAATTATTTGTCAGCTATCAATGCTTTGTAAAACTATGTCCTTGCCTAAAACATTGGATGCAGCAACAAAGAAATATCACTGGAAGAAAGAATGTGTCATCTGTACCTTGATGAAAAGAGAGAGGGACTGATCCTGGGTTTCTGGCCCAATACATGGCAAGCAGACTTGGTGAAGTGTCACTTTCTGTTCCCCACCTCAGCTCCCCTGACTATAATTATGAGTCCGAACAGTTAACAATTTTCCAGCAGCACTGGAAATTTATACACGCATAAAAGAAAGCTCCTCAAGTTGCAGCTGGAGAAGAACCATTCACAGCTTTAATGCTGGTGCCTTGCAGAGCACTGACTCGACACCCAAGGACGGCCATAGCCCACAACTCTGCTATAAAGGTACAGAAACGTTCTCTCAACATAGAAGGTAGTGACATGAGCTAGCATGGAACAGCTTACTTTCTTTAAAGCCCTAAAGTGATCAAAAGATCTGATGGGCACCACAGAGCATCAAAAAGGAGTGAGAGCCTTTGGGAGCAGCTGGGTGCCAGCCACTCTGCAGGCACAGCCTGCAGAGCCAGCAGGTTGCCCTTCTGCACAGCCTCCATTCTCAGCCCCTCTCTGTCAGACGCCTCACAGCTGGGGGGGAAATGCTGGCTCAGATTCACAGGGGACACAATGACAACACTGAAAAGAAAACAAGGTATTCTGCTTCAGCAAAATGTAATTAAACAATCCTCATGCCAGCCACTTTTTCTCAAGCTCTGCATCCATTGTACAAACAAAAATCAAGAAAGAAAAAAAAGCACCACAGATTCTTAACACCATATTAAGTTTTATGTCCATTAAATTTTACCTGCAGAAAATAAAACAATTTTTCTGTTTTCTGTCTTTTCATAATGCATTTTTATGCCTCTAGTTGTCTGCCTGGTTAGACTCTAGGGGCTGTAAAAAGTATTCTGTACACCATTACCTGAATAAACACCCTATAAACTACAACTGATATTTATCAGCCTCATGGCAATTCCACTGTGTAGAAACAGTACGAGACTGTATTTAGATTGATAAGATATGGCTAAAAGATTAGCATACAAAGATGTCTAAAAAAAATCCATGTCTGCTATTCGAGACAAAATACATACACACGTTACTTTAATTAACTTTCCCTGCATTTGGAATTCCACCAGGATACAAAGCTAGCTGGATCACTAAATGCAATCATATTTTCAGCCCAGCCTGATATTTCACCAGAACCATTCAAATCAATTTACCCAACAGAGGCATTTTTCCCTGGCCTGTCACTATGGCCTGCATAGAGCCTCCTGCACTTCTTTATCTTCTGGCAGGGCCATCATAAGCAAGCGACACAGAGGGTGATGTATGGAAACTCAAGTAAGTTATAAATCCTCCATCCCTTCATCAGCCATCAGCCTAAGTGAATTTACTCCAGTCAGCACTGGCAAAGACTCTCTCAGGAACATGCCAGCTCTAAGATGACACGTTCTTCAAGGAAAACTCCTCATTGCTTTTGGGAAAAGAAGGTATTGCAACAGGAAGGAATGGCAAAAGGCTGCATCCCTGACAGGTAGTGATATGCCTAAGTATCAGCAAGTCTCTTCCATGTATTCAGATGCTTCTGAAATGTTTAGAAATGCAAACTAACAATCTATCTCATAAAAAAAATCTAAGAGCACGGTTATTCCACCAAACTTTGCTTTAAGGTACTACTCTTAAAGTAGTAATAATAATGATATCAAACCAAAATTAAAAAAAAAAACAACCCAAAATACCCAGCATCCAAACCCAAAAGAGTGAGCAGTCACCTGTAGTTCAGGGAAAAGAGAAAAAAGACTGAGTTATTTTAAAAACCAAGCAGGCCAGTGAAAATACTCTCCTTTTTCATAACGGCTGCCTGGGGTTTCTTGCAATGTCTTTTTGAATGCCCTTGAGGATGCCAAAGATACCCATTTCCCTGTCACATAGCCAAAAGCATGGTAATTGAAGAGTTGAGTAGCCATTTAGGTGGCTAATGCAAGAATCCCTGACTGACAGGGTACACAGGTAGCCAGATGGGCCAGACTAGTAGGGTCATCTTCGCCCAAAGCACTTGAAATGGCAGCATCCAACACTGCAGGTACATACGGACTCCTCCCCACTGGAACTGCAGGCCTCGCCACTGCACTTCTTTGTTTGATTAGCAGACATCACAACTGCAAAGCTTCTGGGCCTCCACTGCTTCTCCCTTTCTTTTCAGTGGTATGGACACCAACTCTACAGCATGATTCTCCATTCAAGGGGCCCAGACTAAGGAGCTTCATCAAGGCACGTCAGTCTCTGGATGCAAATGGCTACATAGCTACAACTTCTGTCTATACAGAGAAATGCAGAACAGACACAGAGACAGCTTACACCATAGCCCTTGGCCCTTTCCCTAGCAGAGGATATATGCTGCTCAGCTGATAACCAGTTTGATTGCATGGAAACACAGATTTGATATTCTGAATATCCTGTTATCCACTTCATTTGTGATTTCTAAGTCACAAATTATCCAAAAGATCTTTATAGGCTAGTATAAAGAAAACGTTCAAACACTTTCCCAACAAAACCAAAATTAAGATTACAGCAATAAATCCCAGGATCAATGATTAGATGTACATTGGCTCTATTTTGAAATATCTGGTCCAAGTTTTCTTAGCCTGACATACTGAGGAGAGCAGAGGTATGAGTGCTTTCCACCCACCAGCATTTCCTTTATTTCAAGGCACACAAGACTTCGGAGCAGTTATGATAGGGAGGTGGTTGAGTTTTGACACAACAGCCAGCCAGTCGGTTTCAGCCTAGGCACTCAGGCTATAAACTTTACCAACGATTTCCCAGTGATCAGCCTCACGAAAACAGCTTTCCAGAGGTTTTCCACATAAAACTGTAGTTCAAAGCACAAACATCAGCATAAAAGAATATAACAATCATCTGTATTCATTTAAAGGCAAAGTTTTAGTCATTTAAGGCCTAATTTCAGTTTGGACAAAAGTTTAGGTCAATGTTTATGATCTAAGACCTTTTCTTCTAACAAGTTCAGCTACAAAGCTTTCAAACAGAAATCGTTCAGTCCACTCTGCCCTGGCATCCAGCTCCCTCTTCTGTACCCACTCCCAGAAGTGCACATGCAGGCACACTCATACACTCACCCCAGTCATTTCATACCATCTTAAAAGCAGCAGTCTTTTCTTTCCCATGCACACATCTCATTATCCATCCTTAGTACACATCTTGAGTAATGCAATTTAGTTCAATGTCACCAAGAGAAAGACATTCTTCCGGGGCTGTCATTACCATAAACCACAATCTGCTGCCCGTTCATATGTCCTTATCCACCCCTTGTTTTATTTTTATAAAGCATAACCAAGTGTTTTGCATGCCAGTATTGCCACTTAGATTCAGAAATCTTTTCCTCTTCCCCCCCAAAATCATGCTTTACATTTTGCTTCCCTATGCATCCCTTAATCTTTCACTTCCAGCATCACAGCACAGTTCTGTTGCCCTCTCAGTGCCACTTTATAAAACTACCTCCCTGGCCTGTTGCAAGTCAACTGACCTCTTGAGCCCACATGAAGCTCTGGCCAGCAACCTCAGAGGGCCTCATGCCACTGTCAGGTGAAGCAGGACTATCAAGACAGGCCATCAGGGCAATCATAGCTGTCCCGTATGAACAAGCCATCTCAAAGTATGATCCTACAGCAGCTCAACAGCTGAAGAGAGTTAAAGATGTGCAAGAAATTTTAACATCTCTACAGCAGAGATTCTTTTACTACTTGCCTGTGTAGTCCTCCAGCACTAACATAAGTTCAAGTGTCATAACAAATTATAGAGAGGAGTGTGAGTCTTGAAGGGAAGGACTCTGGAAATTACCAATATTTATATTTTTCTAAACAAAAGGCATAAAAAACCCCAAAAACAAAACCACAAAAAAACCCCAATAAAACCTACTAGAAGGAACTACAGAGGTTTTTAGCAGTAGATTTAATAAGAGGACAGGTTCAAATCAAGTGTACTCAAATCAGAGCATGTTCTCTGAAGTCATAGTTAAATATTTGGATGATGAGTACTGCTAGTATATGATTGCACCCTGGGTCTTATTTTTCTTATTTTTCATGAGTAACTTGGGAAGAAGTAGTTGGAAAAGAAGAGCAGGGGGCCCTTGTCAAAAGAGACATTTCTGGATTTAAAACCAGAAATACCTGGGACTTCAAAATCCTAAAAAGAGAACTTTTATCTACATAGTGATAAAGCTGGTCAGAAAAGCTAGGAGAATAATCTCATGGAACGCAAGGTAGTTTTTGCCTTATGCATTTAGAGAAAAATATTTTTAGCTTATGAGAAAGAGCTACATCTCTGTTAGCTAATATATTTATTTGCTTTAATTATGTTACTTCATCAGTTTTAATAAGGTCTCTTGTTCCCCAAGATTCTTATCCCAAACTAATTTCATGAAGATTTTACCAAAAATCAGACAACCTCTGAAAAAAAGTGCTGAAAAACAGACTCAAGAAACTACTTCTATTGCTCAGTTAGAGAGCAAGTATATATTCCAAGCAAACTGTGTTCCTTCCAGGATGTTTTACATGAACCCAAGTGGTCCAGGTGGTGATGGTAACGTACTGAATTGTTCACTGATGAGCCAGCATCACTCCATTACTGTATTGGTGTTCTGGACCTTCTTATGTTTGTGTACATTTCTGTCATAATCTGTTCAGATCAGTTCATTGGACTTCCAGGTGAAAGGCTTTAAAACATGTCCTAATTATACAACAAAATGTCTCTTTAGCCCTTCAAAACTCTGACAAAAAAAAAAAAAAAAAAGGAGAGCATGTGGAATTATAGCATGATCAAACACATTTTGCCTGCTTGAACTCTTCTCCTTTTAGCATGATGTGGAGCTTTCCTTCATCTATTTCTTTAAATGGTGTGAGTGACAGTGTTATATGCTGTTGAAAATCCATCATAGTCTATCCCAAAGGTGTGGAGGATCATCTTGGTATGCAGCTAATACAAAAAGGACTTCGCAGTGAAAGGTGCTACAGTAACACAAGTTCCAGGGATCACACATTACTGAAAAATTCATGGACTCTTTACTACACTTTACTCCTTGTATTTTACGTCTCTGAAAATTAATACTTCTCCTCCTTTTTTGCTAAATTTTAGTGCCCATGTCTTGCAGATGTAAATGGTAATGAGAGTTCCAGAGAGAGGGAAAGGCAGGCCCTAGCGTGCATGCAATGACCCCAAACTTTAGTAGGGCAAGAGGACTTGGGAACGTCATTCCTTTCGTGTGGAATACTGCACAGTGAAAAAGACACCACAGAGAACAACAGCCTGGTGTGCCAGGGCAGAACCCAGCTGCTGATTGCCAGTTCCCCTTGCACAGAATGGCCAAAAACGTCACATGGCTCCAACAGTAAGATTTAAATCCTCCAAGAACAACAAAATAACATAGCAAAGATTGCTAAAGGGGAAAAGCCAATGCTATAACTGTAGTTGAAAAGAGTCATTCTTTGTACCAAGGGATGCTGTGACAATAGCATTAAAAAATAAATCACTGTGACTTTTTTTGTTCACCAGTGGCATTTGTCTGCCATTGTTTTTAATTCAAATTGGGCTGAAAAACAAGACTCATCCATTTTGAATCCCGGATCTCATGTATCAGTAAGGGGAAAGCCACACAGTTATTAACAGCCTAGCAGTAAAGAAAAAGGAACTTGATAAAGGTGGTACATAGCAGGCAAAAAGAGATCATTTTGTTGCTTTGGGATTTCAGCAATGCTGTGGGAAAGCTTATATATTAATAAAACATGATTATTGACATTTGCTAAGACTTATTGTTAGTTCTTTCCCTTTCTCTTGTATGCTTGTACACTTGTACTTATTTATCACAGTCTATAAAAACCAATCATGAAGTGTAAAAATGTTAAAATTACTTTATAAAGGGTTATACATCTATAAAGTCTAATTCTGCAAACAGTTTCCCAATATCTCAAAAGCATTATATATAAGAAATGGCATCCTGTTCTTTAGATTGAGGTCATACTGACATTTTTTGGCATTAGACAACACCATAAAGGCCTTCAGATCTCTCATATTCTATAGCATTCACAATCTTTTTCCTGTTCTATGGACTAGGTTATTCAGCAGATTTTTCCTCCTAGGCAGGAGTCTTTCTACACTCCAAAAATGCTCATAGTATCACTTTATGTGAGCCCCTTTTGGGCAGACTAGAGAGAAATAATCAAAGAAATCAAGCAGCATGTCCATTCACTTAGGCTTCCTTCTCCTTCAACAGTCCAATGCTTCATGCTTTCTGTACTTGTTCTGGACTTTAAAGACTTGGGAATCATTTACAGTCATGCCATTTGTTGCTAACTTTTACATGTCACCCCCAAAATACTACTCATTTATGCCAATAAGCACTAAATTAGCTAGTAGACGGCTCCTAATCAGTCTTCCTTTTTGCTAGCAGCCACATGACCTGTTCAATAGATGAGGGTCCTTCAGGAGACTTCCCTTCTTTTAAATGAATGTGGCTGATGAGTGACCTTACTCTGTTTCTGCAAAATGGTGTAGGGACCAAACAACAGCACATCAGCTTATCTCCTGGCTTGTTTCCTTTATCTGTATTTCTCCAGTAGCCTAAAAAACCCCATAATCTTGCTGTGCTGCTGGGAAAACCTGGTTCATGTTGCAGACTCATTTCCATGCAATAAATTCAGCATTAGAGCAAACTTCTGAGGTACCCTCCATGTGTCAGAGTTCTTCTTTGTACGCTCTTTCAGAAAAGAGACAGGAGCCCCTAACCCACTGAATCTCTTCTGTCTTGGCTTGTTACCAAACTTGCCAAGAGAAGTGATAATCACTTGATCCATTCTAGAGAAGCAAAGAAAATAGGTTCTAAAGAAAAGGGAAGTAGCTACTTGCTCTACAGAAAAGAAAATTAAACCCTGGATTTCACAGGATGCCAAAAGAGCACACACTCTGGGACCACATCTACCCTGGAGTCCCTCCTTGAGCTGTTGAAGGTTTTTATTCTTCCTTTTTTTTTTTTTTTTTTCTCTTTCTTCTCAAGATATGTCCTCATCTTCCAAAAGAGAGGGACTGAATAATCTCTTAGTAGCTGACAGAAACAAGATCTTCCCACCAGCAATGATTCAACCAGAAAATCATTTCTTCTCTGCTTTTCCCCACCTATCATTGTTACAGAGTTTCAAACCCCTGAATGGCTGGCAGTCCTTTATGCTTTTCCTTACCATACATCTGAAAGACATGTAACTGCTATTAGCTCCATTTTGCTAATACGGGCTATAAAAACAGTACAAAGGTGGGTTTAATCAACTAACTAAATGCATCATCCTATTTGCAAAGAAGTTCATAAGCAACAGACAGTACCAAGCTTAAAAGATAGCTATTTTAGAACGAGATAATTCACCCCCTGGAGGATTCTGCTGCTCTCCATTGACCATAAGGGGAGTTTGACAAGTCAAAATATCCCTATGTGACAGCTATCTGTGAAGATGAGAGCGAGTGTGACCAAATGTGCCAAGTTTCACCAAGGTTTGCTTACCAAGAAACTACTCTGCCAGATCAACCAGGCACCACAAAGCACCTCTGAAAAGGATTGCAGGAGTGGTCTGTAGCTGCTCGAGTCATTGCTGGGAGAAAAGGACATACCCCAAGGCTTACAAAAAAGTCTCCATTTAGTCTTGTGCCAGCACTGTACAGACATTGCCATCATTATTTACTCCTATTTCCCAAGCATTTAAGAAGGTAAAAATTGCAAGGAAAACCAGTAGCATAATCTAGATAAAAGACATGATACCCAGTAAAAAAAGACAAAAAATTTCAGGGCTGTGCTTTCTGAACACTAATAAATGCCAATGCATGTACAATACTGGTCAAGGAAAAATGACTAAAACAGATGCAGACGAAGGCTATCAGGGGACAGACAAGCCTATCTGGCAAAAAGAATATTAAAAGAATTTGGCTTGTTAAGACCAGCTAAATAAATGTTGAGAGGAGATACATTTACTGTGCACAAACACCCAGGGGTAGAAATAGCTGAGTGGAAATGACTATTTAACTAAGGACAATACTGGTACAAGAACAGATGGTTATAAACTGCCAAAGAATAAATTTAGACTGGAAATTAGACAAAGGTTTCTAATCAGTAGAGCAATGAAGCTTTTAAAAAGCCTTTACAGGGAACAGGGGCAAAAAATGGCTCTAATTGAGGGATAAAGCTTCATGTATTTCTGAAAGGTATTACAAAATATGGTTCCCTACCAAAGCCCAGTACTGGAGGCAAAGAATCCCAAGGTCCCCTGCAGCCTTTTGCTTCACTGCATTTCACTGTAAAATCCATTCATAGCAGCACCAGCATATCAGAAGTACAGTTCTGAAATACCTTGATCCAAAACAACTACATGAAGAACCATTCTAGCTGGACTCTGCTGAAGGGTAAAACAAGGTGGCTTCTAAGGGAGGGACTTCTGGAGCAGCTAAATCTGTGAAGTCTGAGCTGAATTTTTACATTATCTTATTATGAAAGCTACATGGGGGGGGGGGGGCAAGTGCAGACAGAACATGTCATCTCCTTTAAAACTCATAAAACAAAATTCTTGAAAATTTCCAGGGGCTCTTGCGTACAGAAAAACTTCTCAACACATTGCTCCATGCCAGACAGTCCTCCTAATGACCATCAGGCATTGAAAGATGAAGTTTTGTCATCTGACCATGCAATATCTTTACCAAAAGATCAATTATTTTTCTCTCTATTTCTTCATTAAGGTTTTCCATAAAGTACAAGGATGGAGCTCAACATTACCACTATGAGTTGTGTCTTTGTTTTCCATGACTAGGACACAGTCAAGTCTTCGTCAGACTCACACACAATGGTAAATATTTGATCTTTTCAAGATATGCATGTGCCAAAAGTGTTACAGCACAGGAAGACAGTAATTTTCATGGACTGAGAAGTACTGCAGAATTATCTGGTTTGATCTGTTTGCTTCATTCCTTAGTTGAGTTCCAAAATTTATACAAATAACCCTAAACTGACTGTTACATGCATGATACCTGCAGAGGCCACATCCATTACCACCATACACTTCCTTCCACAGACTAAGACCATGCTCACTGTGTCTGAATCCTCTGATGATGGGAGGTTTTCAACTGCATGCCTGATTAAATGCTGCCTTCCAGAATTCTTGGATAACAGGAATTAAATTTTAATGCCCTTAATCTAGTTGACACTTTTTCATAAGCTCTTCCTCCCCTCCTTCTCCTGTGTTATAAATGACCAATTACCTAATCTGAGGTAATGCAGGCTTTGGTTGAGGCTAATGAAGATGCGGTGGGTGAGATCCTGCTTGCAGCACAGTCCCCATTAGGAAAGGTTAATCACCTCCCAGCTTACAATCCCACGTTTTAGCTCCTAACAGTGAGGAGGCAGAGAAAGAGGCATCCATCACATTAACCAAAGAGTACAACAAATGCCTGGCACTTGATCAGCAGTAAGGTGCTCTCCTGATAGGAAGAGGAAGACTGCAAAATAAAGACCAACAGTGACTCTCCAAGGTTGCTCAGGGACAGAGATCCCCACATAAGAAGTAGGGAAGGGAAACATCCCCAGCTAACACTTAAGATTTGTGCTTCAGAAGAGAGGTCTGAATCTTCCTTCCCTGAGAAGGAAGTGCATCACACTGTGTGCAATGCTACCCATTCAAGGTATCAAAAATCTTATCCCAATGAAATGAGCTAAGCAGCTAAAGGAAACCAGAGAGGAGTACTCCCAACCGATGAAGAATCAAACAAACTTTCAGCTATTTACCATTATTTCATAATTCCTAAGCCCCAGGAACAGCCTAGCCATGGTGTAGTACCATCTTCTCTCTGCATTCAGACTATTCATTGCTGTTCAAAATGTTCATCAACAAAAATCAGTTATCTCCAGTGAAGTTAGAATGCAAGAGCAACATAGAGCCAAAGGGTTTATTTGTTGCATCAACAAGGCCTAACCCTGTGTGGCTACACCTGCTTCTAGAGATATCTAGAACTAACCCTCATGACAGCAAGTCATTACACTACTAAGTCCTCATGCAAAGAATAATTTCTTTTGTGAACTGAGGCAAAGGGAGAAGAGACGAGACATTCCTGAAACTTTTGCCTTGTGATTGACTACACAATAATGTTGTGTAATTACTAGAAAAAAACAGGGTTGTTTTTTTTTATTTGGTTTTTTTTAACCCTAAGTGTTTTTTCCAGAATTGTCTTCATTCATTACCACTACCCATGACCATTAAATTTCCTTCACTTAAACAGTGAAAAACCTTCCTCCTTACCCAGAGATGTTCCCAGAAAAATCAGAAATACTTCAGTTGTGAGACAGAAGTATTGCCTCTTTGTTGTAGTGAGGAGAAATATGTTGTAAGGATTCCCCTCACTACAACACCTCTTTACTGTTTGGTGGGGGTTTTTTGTTTGTTTTGGGTTTTTTTTTTAATATATATTAAAAAAAGGTCACCCTCCTTGCTGGACCTTTTAAGCTTTTAAGGTCCTTTATTGACTTTCCCAGACGATAGAAATGTTCTCCCTTTCATCATGTGAGATATCTTACAAACCTTATTCATTCCATCAAGAACAGATCCCATGAAGTAAAAAAAAAAAAAAAAAAAGCTGAAATAGGTAACATGTATGGCAGCAGATCAAAAACGTTTTTTTTTCAGCTGTGTTCAGTCATGATCAAATTTAGGTTCTTCATAGTTCTGGAGCAAGCTGACATCTGTGAGTGCTCCATTTATTTTGCAAAGTAGGAGGAAGTTTAAGCTTAACCTTACTTAATTTCCACTGTATTTACCAGGCTTCTCTCTACTCCTGATCAGTAAATAGTCAAGTGAAACTTTTAATGTTAATTTCTTCCAAAACAGAAAGCCAGACAATATCAGCAAAAGAATCCTCTACTTGGAATCTGAACAGTGAAGAAAACATTCAAATGGTGATCCTCCAAAGCTACCTACTGAAGAAAATGCTGACTGGAACTGCCACCAGCTCTAACAGCTTAGGGACAAATTGTGAAAAAATACGAAAGAAAACCCATACAGACAGCTAAAGTGGCAGGCAGAGATTTAAAATTTGATCCGAGTGATCTCTTTGCAAATCTGCAGAGTGTATGCAAGACCAATATTAGGCACAGGAGAATAAGAAACCTAATTCAGGAGTATGAAATTGCTTTTTGAAAGGGTTTTGAAAAAAGTTTGGAAATTAGCCTTTAAGAATCTCCTGTCCCAAAATTGATGTCAAATTCTTTTTTAGATACTTAACCCCTTATTGTACTAGAATAAATTTTACTTTTTCTTCTTTTTTCTCAAGGTTTATTAATGTGTGTCTTTAGATGAACTAGCCAACACTGAGCATGCTTGTTTTAGGAATCAGTGATAAACTTGATTTTATGCCTATCTAACTTCTAATATGTATTTTGAGATTCTCAAGCTGTGTCTACACGGCTACACTTATCAGGCAATATACAGAGATTCAAAAGGACCTACTATTATACCTATTTATGATACAAACCAGTGTAGTTCAGTGAACAGATGAATAGATACAGCAAAGACACTAATTCATGGATTGCAGCAGTACAGGAAAAGAGCTCCACAACATCCTGTGAGTACTAACAAGGAAAAAGAATTTTCTCCATCCAAATTGCAGGGAAATATCTTCCACATGGAAAGGATACAGTTAAATGAAGACCAGCATTAACATCACACTAGTAGACAAAACCTAGGTGTCCTCAGAGTTCCAGCAGAACTCTGCCATAGGTGACTTCCTGGATCAAAAGAGAGAAGATAGATTTACTGCCCAGGCCAGAAGGTTCCAGGTGTACAAGGCCTTGCTGTGCCCTGCTTCTTCAGGCAGACAGTAATTTGCCTTAAGAAGGTTTTTCCTTTTCTTTGGCACGTGAAACAGAAGGTAATTCTCAGGTAGATTCAGAGTTATTCAGAAGTGTCTTTGGATATTACTGCAGCTGATCACTGTGCTTGCTAGTTTGTATTGCAGTGGTGAGGAACTGAAATAATAAGATTTCTAGTACCAAGGACTTTCCTACTACAATTAGGAAAATTAGGATGAGATACTTCTGTTACCAGGTTTATAAGTTTTACAGGTTTCTGAGGACATCTGATCTCAATCTTTGTTTTCTGAGAGAGCTAGCACTACCAAACCATCCAGTCAAAAGCTGTAATGGGCAAATGCTAAAGATCAGGAACAGTGGCTAAGTCAAAATTTCCTGTTGGATTTCCAATTTTTAAAATTACAGTTTTCAGTATTTATTCAATAGCATTCACTTGGACAACATAAAAAAAATTATTCAGCTTTTGACCTCCCTTCTCTGACCACAAGGGTTAATTAGAGCCAAAAGCAGAAGAATTGTTCTGATGTTGAAGCTTTTCTTTAGGAACTTTTCAAGATCTTTCAGTTCTCCAAAACATCCCACAAAGTAAGCTATGTATTTGTCATCAAAGCAGAACAGCTGTTATTTTCTCAGAGCCTCAGCCATATCTGAACCAGAGGAAGACACATAAGAAACGAGCTCACCCTGCCACCTTCCAACTGCCTTTTGAACAGGAAGCTCCCTTTGACATGAAATAGTCTCAATATTCTCTGTAGTTAGCAGGTCCCAGATTGAAAAGACATACAAGACAGCAGTAACAAATGTCAAAGGAAACCTGGAGTCATTAAAAAAAAAAACCAAAACCAAGAAATAAAAAATCACAAGTAAACAAGGAGCAAGGGAAAATTTGCTCCATGCTAACTAGTTTAAAAATTCTGCCTCTGGAGAATTCAACCCCTTCTGCTCTGATATGTCCTCCTGCTGTTTTACTGCAAGCTCTGTTGACTCACAGCTGCTGCTCTGCACAAGTCCTGGGCTGCCTGCAGAAAGAAAAACCTGGAAAAGATGGAGAACCATTTTCCCCACTCAAACAGCAAATCCCAAGTCAGGGAGAAAACACCAACACAGGAGTAAGAACTCTGCTTTATAACAGCAATGACAAGGTGAGCCAGGGCAAAAGCTGTACTTAAGCTAATGGCAGTGGCATCAGCTATTTCCCATACAGAACAGGCTCTGCTTTGAGCTAGTCTCCCTCACCCATGCCCCTGCAATCTCATCCAAAATGCTCTCAGGTTACTGGTGCATTGTTTCCCAGTCTGGTCTCCAACCCTCAGTGTCATCTACATGTAGTAAACGTGAATCACTTAACTGGAACAGCAAGAAGAGTTCATGTTTTTGCTAACATGTATTCTTTTGAGGAGGGTAAAGCAAGCATTACACTGCATGCAAAAAACACCCTCAGCGTTATTCACAAAATCTTGATCATACTTTCCAATCCCTAAAACTTGAAGCCATAATTACTACATCAAGATAAGACAACCCCAGAGAAGAATTTGGGGAGGACTTAGAGAGAAAAACCCATCAGTGCAGCCTAATTTTTATTGTTCAGTAAATGTTTATGGTAGCAGAGACAGGACACTGATGGTGAAGTGATGACAACCACCACTTCTGAAGTTAAAAATCCCTCTGGTGTACATCTGATGATACTGAGAAGCATTTCTGAAGTTGCACCTGGGAATTAAAATTTGAGTGAGAAATCAGAGATGAGCTTTGAGCATTGAAACATTTACTAGCAACTTCAAAAGCTTGCTAGAGGTATCCAGATAAGAAGCTTCTCTTTCCCTGAAGAACATGCATGACATGGAATTTCCATGCCTCAGCTCTTGGGGATTAATGGCTGTTGGCAAAAACTGCTGCTTATATCCAAAATACATCCTGAGCTAAGGGAGTAAGAAACAATCCTTCTGCAATGATGTCATCAATGCAGTTAGGTCCTAAAGTTCCCAAGCTGAGAGGAAAGTAACAACTGCGAAAATTGTAAGATGTGCATTAGGAGTCCTGCTGAATTGCATTTGTGTATTTGAAATGGAAAACTCTTACTGACTTGCCTCAGAGTTGCAGTCATTCCACATTAATCAGGACCAGTTATAAGGAGTTAAAAAGGGTGGAGGATCTCAGCCTCATTTAGGCACGTAAAGATTTTGTATCTCTTCTCTACTAATCACCTCCACACCACTTATGGGGATTTGAGACTAGATATTATAAATCAGGAATCTGCTCTCAGTCAGCATAAAAAGAGGAAAGTGCAAGTTCAAGCTTTTGAAAACTGCTAAGAACAAAAGTGGGAGGACAAGTGAGGTCAGACTGTTCTTTATGGAAGCATGACGAAATGAAAGGCAGAGCTGTGAAGACACCGAACACACATTTACAACACACAAAGATATGAGTGATAATCAGGAAGCTAAAATGGCAGACTTCAGGGACACACAATGGACAGCGAAGCATTTCACCTCAGACACCTGTTTCTGTAAAGAAAGAATCTGTTCTACAGAACAAAGGGATGTTCTCTATCTAAAAAAAAAACCTAATAAATTGCTTCTGTTATTTTCCACACTGACACAAAACTCACTTTAGCAACCCAAGAAAAGCTAATGCCTGGGCAAGTTTGTGAAAAGTGACTTTTCTGTTTCCCCCAGAAGTTTCTTTCTACCTTGTAGCAGGAGATCAGTGGACTTCAGCCATTTGAAAGACAAGCTTCCAAAGTTTCCTCCTTGCAAAGACAGTACCCTTAGTAGCTCTCTACTCCAAATCTAACTGAATTCAGGAGAAATAAACCACACAGTAACTCCCAAAACCACATGAATAGGAAAACATATGGTAGAAGTATGAGAAGAGCAGAACTGCTAGTTATTTTAAGTGAAAAGATCACATAATTTAAGTTTCCAGGGCTGAAGCCCTGGAACATTTTGCACAAGACCTAAATAAATAAATAAATGTGGAACTAGGCAGACCCCTGCAGTAAGCAGACATCTTCCTGACTCAGCAAGCTATCCACAAGGAATGACCACAGACAAGAACATGCAATCTCAGTTCTTCTGTTTGCTATTTAGCATGGCTGCTC
The DNA here is from genome assembly GCA_020086605.1 of Lanius collurio. NCBI lineage: Eukaryota > Metazoa > Chordata > Aves > Passeriformes > Laniidae > Lanius > Lanius collurio. The sequence continues at coordinate 2,941 of JACBWW010000574.1, read as the reverse complement.
TAAAACTATGGCATCTGGAAACAGCCTCCAGAAGGTTTCCTAAGCCCTCAAGTGATGGCAAAGCTGCAGGACTCAATAAATATCAAGGAAGACATAATCTGTAGAGGACCATACAAAGCCTCAGGTGATTTTGGAAAACCTCTTTTTGAGATTAATTTTGAGAGGAGAAAAAGGCAGCTGGAAGATAGAGATTATTTCTAAACTTCATTTCAAGTTTTCATAATCCAAATATCCACCAACGACCGGGGAAAATTCAAGCAAAGGATGCCTGGGGTCTGTGGGTACACAGCACCATCTCGTGGAGGGAACGGAAGTACAAAAAGCAGGGAATAAGGATTCCAGCACTTGAGACTTCTGCAGCTTGGCTTTTTGACAGCCTGCTCTTCTAGAAGGTTAACAAGTCTCTCTATCGAATTTGTGCTTTATAAAAAAAGTTCACTGCAGATCTATAAAGAACAAATGAACAACAAACAAATCCCTATTTTTATCTCTCAAACTCATCACCGTTAACATAAACACTGCAGGCCTCTTCATAAATAGAGTGTGGGCAGACAACCATCTGTACTGAATTTTATTTGCCAGCAGGCCTAGCACAGCTGTGAGCACCCGTTTCTTGCAAGTCTGAATCTCATGTACTTAAGGTTGGCAAAGAAAACAAGTCTACAAATTCTAAACTTGCCAGGACTAACAACCTATAAGTCTATTTAGTACTGGAAAAGAAAAAAGCCCTTTGCCATTTAGAAAGAGAAGAAAACTCTAAAAAGCAGCTATTCCACCCTTTCCAGTATTTGCTCCCAAATGTGGAGTGTCTGAAAAGGAACAGCTTAAGTTACCCAGCTGGTTCACATCTTACTGGTAATAAATAATGTTTTCCAGGCACTACTGAAAGCATGAAGACCTGATTAGTTTCTACTTCGTGACAGGTAGAAATTCATCTGTGCAATGGAAAGCATTTAAATGTCCTGACTTCTAAAGGAAGTAGGCACATACAGGGGTCTCTGTAGGAGGGATGTAGTTGATCTTACTTTCAGCTCCATCTCAATTATTGTGTTATATCCAGCTCCACTTTAGCAAATACTACAAAGTTAATTTTTAGTTCTTCCTGGTCTCCAGGATGAAAGTTGTTTAAAAATAAAAAACTACTATGATATATTGTCTATACATTTTGAATAGCTCCCATAATGATTTTAGTACAGGTCTCTCAAGTGTGATATTTGGGCTAAGTATGTTCTCTGGTATGCCTAAATTAAGTTTAAATGACTTGAACTATCAATATTCCATTCATATAAACCAACAGCAGCAATTCCAGAGCCAAGTGGGGGTCTCTGTGAGGATGCTTCCCTTAAGACAAAGCACAAATTTATGTTTCAAGTGTCCATCAGAAGCATCTCTATTTCAGCAGGATAAGGTAAGGGATTTAAGCCTCTAACCTCCTACAACTGGGACAAACGCCACTGGTAATAACTGCAAAAAATGGAAAGAAAAAAAAATGAGAAGAGGCTGGTGGTTTGGGTTTTGGGGTTGTTTTGGTTGGGTTTTTTTTGTTTTCTGACAGTACGAACACTCGGCTCCTATGATTTGTGTTTAACAACATGAAGCATAGATAATTCTGTCTGATCCCAGTCCCCAGCATTCAAGTAACTACAGCAAGATGATACTGCAGCACTCTATGCCTCAGCACCATGTGGCATGTAGGATTACCATGGTGCCCTCCCTAGCTCAATGCACTGTGCAAACATGCACAACTCAGCAACAGTTCAGACATCTATGCATGGCAATTCATCTACCAAGTGCATGTTCTGCACAGCTGACAGTACAGGTACTAGACATCAAAATCATGCCCTGCTGGGTAACTGTGCATTTTTCTGTCAAATATTATGCCCATCGACCTAAAGATAGGTGCTGGTATCTCTGTCTCACACACATGTACTCAAACAGATTTTTCTCTTGTCCCATATCACACAGCAGGAGTGACTACAACTATTTGCTGGCAGTCAGATTCACAGTCCTTGCTTCTGAGAACTTCAGCTCATTCACCCAGAGCAAGGGCCTGAAAGCCAGCTCTGCTCAGTTCATTCTGCTTTGGTAACACAACCAATCCAGTGCTACAACAGCAAAGCAGGAAAATTAGTCTTTGCTGATGACAGCAATAGCTCTGCTTCTGTAACATGCAGTTGGCTTGGATCCATAATTTAAACCCTGGTGCACAGGCACTTGTGACAGTCTGTATATCCAAGTGAAAGACACCTGATGGCTGAAGTCTTCAGTAATAAAAAGAAATTCCAATATTAGCCCTCTCTTCAGCATTTTGTGGTGTTGAATTATGAGTCTATCTGTGACAGATGAACTGTTAAAGACACAGATGCTTCTAAGGAACCTACAAATTGTGTGATGGATGGCTTGTGATATTGCTATCTATCTTCATCATTCATCTGAGATCAGAGGGCAGAAATGTAACAGACAGAAGGTCATTTAGTACAATCTGAAAAAGAGAAAAAAAAAAAGAAAGAAAAGAAATATGACAGATGGTTATGGGAAGCCAGCAAACCTGACACTAGTTTTGCTGTGGTCAAGCACTGCAAATAGCTTTCAGATCAAGAGACAAGGAGAATAGAGCCCCAACACCACTTCCTTCAAAATAAACATTAAAGCCTCTCTGGAAGAAAAATATGCTTATATTTGTCAGTTGCATTATTGAAGTCAGAGTCTAGTGAAGACACTCTGGTCTAGAGGTCAGCTATGTTCTCTGAGACAGTTACTCAACAGAACTGAGCACAACTACTCTCACATTAAGGCTAGAAACACCTGAATAAAAGCTACAAAGATCAAACTCTGCTTTCTCAGGATGCTTTCTACTCTTTTTCCCCATTCTGCTCAAGACCACCCTTTCAAGCACTGTGCTGGCAATATCCTGAAAGGCATATCCTAGACCAGGGAGGCC